>JAVIWB010000725.1:0-173627 GCA_031893035.1 Dermolepida albohirtum
AAGACTGTCGAAATACGCTTCCACAGCTGCTATTACCACCTCCTTTGATGAAAATCATTTTCCACGCATGAATTTTTTGAGATTTTCATTTATAAGTAATTTAATAATACGAGGTGTGGCAATTAAACAATAAAACAAGACTGGCGTGAGAAATGTTTATTGCAAATAAACTTATATTTAACTTTTGTCCCCTTCAACATACTCTTCTCCCCTGTCTATATACTACTGTATACGTGTCTTCCATTGTTCAAAACAATAATGTAGTTCATAAACTGTCAGCCTCTTCAACAACACTGTCGTTTTTGCTTTTACATGTTCAACATACTGAAAATGTGTTCCCTTTAATGCACTTTTCACTTTTGGAACATATAGAAGTCACATGGTGCGAGATCTGGCGAATACGGAGGATGATCAAACACAACAATGCGCCTGTCTGCTATAAATTGCTTCATAGCTAGGGCATTGTGAGCCGGTGCGTAGTCTTGGTGCAGAAGTGATTCTTCCACAAATCCGGTCTTTCCTTCCTTACTCTTTCGCTCAGCTTGATTAGGACGTCTTTGTAGTATTTCTGATTAACAGTTTGATCCTCAGGCACCCAGTCAGTCATGATAACACCCTTGATATCGAATAAAACGATCAGTATTGCCTTCAATTTCGTCTTGCTCATTGGTGCTTTTTTCTGTACTGCCTTTCGCGCACGGGACATAAAATATCACCAAACACTTCCTTTAACATTTGTAAACATTCTGTTGACGATTTTTTTAATTTGACAAAAGAATTTCAAGTTAATTCTCTGCTCGATTTTTATATCAACTATTATTATGGTACTACTAAGAAACAGTTTCCTCTACAATTAAAGCTCAAAGCAAATTAAAGTAGATAGAGAAACGAAACTACAGGTTGTTGCTTGGAAAGTAAAAAGGTCAATGACATTTTAATTACAGCCTCGCCTGATGCGGCTACGCGATAAAAGGAGCGCAGTTACGTTATTTAATTGCCATACCTCGTAATGCATTTTTTGACATTTTGAATGTACTTTGATTTCACTCATAGATGTTAAATAAGCTAAAATAGAGCCAGACGACTCTAATAGTGAACTTCTTGGCGACTTACGTACGTACTTATCTGCGTCCATAATTTATTATATTTTTATTATATAATATTGTATATAATAAAAACAAATTGATACTTCGCTTTATTTCAGCAATATTTTTATTAAATTCTTTCTTCTTGATACAAAAGCGCGGGTCGCGATAAGTAATAATAAAAAAACAAAAGAAAAACATGCAAATGCAGAAAATGAAATAAAAAAACAAAACCGGCAAGCTATAAAATAATAATAAAATGATGTTACAAATGTCAGTAAGTAATCCTTATACGAAACACTTCGCTCCAAATCTTAAGTAATTGAAAATTTTATTAGGTCTCTAAATTGACACGTTTTCGTATGATGAAAAAAAATAAGTACGCGGAGATAAGAAAAAATCCTGTTCTAATTTATAAAATTGGAGCATCGGAGTTTAAGATTATTCTTTTGTTCCACTTTACGACACTTTATGTAAAAGAAAGAATGAGCTTAATTTGGACAAAGGTGAAGGTAGATACAATGCTTTAAGTAAGTATTTGATCAGTAAATGCTTGAATACATACTTCTTCATAACTAATATAATAGCAAATAATGCTGTGCTTGGCATTTATAACTAGTTACTGCAAGCCGTACATACAATCCTTGTAGCAAATTCACTTCAGTGAATCTCTCTAGTAGTAGAGATCATAAATAGTACGAAAAATGTGCAAAATATTATTCCAAATAAGTATTCAGTCAATGACCGAAAGCAGGGGTTATCCGAGTTATGTGAGCAATAGGAATGTATACATACAAATTGGAAGTACACTGGGTTACATTTTAGAACATAAATTTCATTTTGTAAGAATACCTAAACTAAAGAGAAATGGTTAGAAGAAGAAAATATGGAAGAAAGCCGTTGTGAGAAATTAGCAGAAAACTTCGTATGACAAGTTCTACTATGGAATACATAATAAAAAATTTAAAAACTCTTATTATGGTAAGTCAGTCGGATTCAGCTAGATTTCCTAAACTGTCAAAAAGAGATAAGCACTTTATAGTGGATAAAATAAAGAAGAATCATGCAACAAAATGTCAAATTATTGGATCATCCTCTGTACAGTCCGGACCTAAGTCCCAAGGATTTCTTTACCTTTTCGAAAATTAAGAACAGACTGCGTGGTCAAAGGTTCCAGTCGTCAGAAGGAGCCGTCGATGCCTTCAAAAAAGCAATTTTGACTGTACCAACAAACGAGTGGAACAACTGCTTCCAGGGTTGGTTCGAGTGCATGCAAAAGTGCATTAATCTTCGTGGAGAATACATCGAAAAACAATAAAGTCTTTAAAAGCTATCTACTGCTTCATTCCAGTTTTATATGCAAAACTTAAAAGACAACCCACGTAATATCTTTCACGTTTTAAAATATATATTTCTTTTGCTATAAGTGTATATGCCGTTTCTTAATTGGGAAGTGGATCAAATGACAAACATGGATGATGGAGCCTGCGGTTGATTAACTTGATCATTGAAGATTGATATATAACCCTTTGCCACATTAATTTTCGTATTTTGTATACGTATTTCGACAACCAAGTTGTCATCATCGGAGATAATTAAACAGTGTCGCACCTGGAAAACTATGGTAAAAATACTTGTACGAAAACAAATTCCGCACGCGATCCGTACCGCTGAAAGTCAAAACGTACACTGTATGTTTCACGTCATCAAATATTACGCAGAGCGCGTATGATCTTCCCCGCGAGATATGAAGAGTAGAGATTTACATACACATTATGATTTACATAACTAGATAAAATCTCTCGGTGTTAGTAACGATAGCTGTGTTTTAAGAGCACGGCCTACACAGCGCATTGTACTCACTCCATCACTAACAAGCATTAATAGCTGCTCTGTTGAAAGTTCAAATTGTGCTAATCTATATGTTCCAGTGTCGCAACTGCTGCTCCATTACGTAATTTTAATCTTTTACACGCTAATAACAATGTAAGTGACAATTCAAGAAGGTATAGTATGCACACTATAATGTTAATAATAGAATATTTCCAGATGTGAAGAAATATTCTATTGTTAACGTTATAGTGTGCACATTGTACCCTCTTAAAGTGTCCCTTCCATTGTTATTAGCATGTAAAAAAACAGAAACTATGTAATGAAGAAGCAGTGGTTGTCTCATCCACTAATAACCATAGTTTTTTATTTGCTAATTCAGATTTTATTTTGTTTTTAATATCATCGTGCACCGTTGAGTATGAATTCTTTACGTTTTTCGATTTGGTAATTTGAGGCTAGTATTATATTTATTCCAGAATTATTGAAAAAGTTCTTGATGAAATAAATTAAGTTGTAAATTGCAAGCAACATACACGTTAGATCACGCTTTAATGCAGCACATCATGACATCGTCCGTTCTTTTATTTCAAATATGTGCTGCTATATTAACATGCTTCCTGCACTCCAGTTGATCTCAGCACATTATATCTTGATCGCACACTGTATACAGTATTTTATAATAACTATATAAACTTATTTACTTCGTCGGCTAATGGCCGCTTTTTATCACGTTATCATGTTGTGTAAACATTCGTCTGTACTGTTGAATATATTGAGTCAGACTGTCATTCATGACTGCTATTGAATTCGACCGGTTGATGCATAATACTATACATCTCTGCATTATGTATCATAGTGTAACTTTAAATAATTATTATATTTACTGCGTAACATTATCGATCTGTGAAGTGTCCACACACTACTACAGTTTGGGCCTAAGTACTCTTACTGTTGCTATTCGTACTGGGGCGGCTAGTCGTACATTCCGGACTACGCAATTTTAGTAATGAAAAAAATGATTTTCTGATCAAATACTTATACCAAACATTGTATATCAAACACAAGTATCACAAAATTGTGTAATTCAATCTACAAAAATGTTTCATTTCAATTACCTCGATTAAATATTTAAACTTTATTTCAGTATACGTGTTTTTATAGTTTTTAAAGTTGTCATTTCGCGTTATACGAGAAATGCACATTGAACCGGATATGGTCCGTGCCACTCAAAGCAGTATCGGAGTAAAAAAAAGTAAGCGTAAAATTGATGAACCAAAGCTACGAGGCACGAGTTGAGATGATGCGCTGGAACGTCGCAAATTTTATGTCGAAACAGTCCGGTAAATATACCGACTGTATTAGTGGGACAAACGAAACGATTAGGCGTCCGCTTCTAAAGTCTCCGCCCAACATATATTCGTCAGCGCAACTGAATTGGGTGTATTATCCCCAAACATTTTCTATGAGTCGGGGGAGAGCGATGGCCAATCGAGAACCTCCATGCCTTGATCTTGAAACCAGTGTCGAACAACACGGTGTGATATATTGGAAAATAAATGGCCCACCTGCCATAATACATGTTCACTTGCGCTTAAAATAAATGTACTTTTTTACGTAATCAGATCGTTCACTGAAAATAACAGTTTGCCATTTTGATATTGTCGATTACGTTTCCTAATGAAAAATTAGTATTTCCATACGTGTAGTAAAGTAACAGAAAATATTCAATTCTGTGCTAAAAGAAAATAATATTTCTTTACTATGTTTTTGAACTGCAATAATGATTGAAAACACGTTTTTTCTTAGAAACGAAATTACATATTTTACTTTTTAGACAACCACAATACATTATTGAACATATCCTTTTTTTAAAATTTTTCTTCTCCACGCGAGAGTTGAACCCGCAATCTCATGCTAACCGGGCATTTGTCTTCACCCTTAGACCATGGAGAACAGTGAATTCGTGTTATCTAATGTACCATAAATTGCGTTATGAAAATCGATATTAAATGAAAAAATTTCTGCATTATATATACGATGTATAAATCTGTTAAAATTAGAATTTTTTAGTTTCGCATCGTAAAAGCGCATAATTATAAGAAATGAAAAACCTATTGTGGGTTTTCATTTAATGTCTGTTTCCATAATGCCATTTATGGCACATTAGAAGACTCGAATTTACTACTCTCCATTGTCTAAGATATAAGGATACTTCCCGATATAATTTATATAAGGTATAATGTAGAATTCACTTAATAATATATGTTCAATTAATGAGTGTGACTTGCTCAATTTTATTTTTTGATAAGGCTAAACTACTCGCAATAATGGTAAGTTTTAAAAATCAAGATAACAAAATAATGTTTGTCTTTATTTCTCATTGACTGATGCTAGACAAGTTATCAATGTGTCTTTACACATTTACAAGTCGTGGATGAGGAAACTTGCAACTAGTGTTTTGCTGAGAAAGACATTCGAAATGGTCTACTAATACAGATGTTTACCCAAAACGAAACAGAATTGCTGATATTTCTTCAAAATGTATTCAAAATAGTAAAGACGAAATCCATAATAGTAGAAAGACAAATTCTTACGATTATGTGAGAAACAAGCAAGCATAACACATTAATTTTTCAGTGTTTTCGAATTTTGATCATTTTTTTCTTGGTAGCTCGTGTTTCATTATTAATTTTTTTTATTTCGGAAGTATTTAAAATTGATAACGCTGGATAGTATTAAATTTGTACCCTAATAAGTTTTAACATTATATTTATAAACATTTCTCTCGCTAGACGTTGTTTAACAATCCAATTACTGTCTGTTAAAAGAGATGAACTTTTCTCTATTCTGATGTAATAAAATATTTCACGAAGCGGAAGATAAAACCTAGATTCCCTTTTTAGTATTTACACGAACAGTTTTTTCGATCGTCTCTAGGCACTTACTCCCTAATTTTCCCCTTTTTCCATTCACCGGCAATAATGTTTTGTAAATTATGCACTCTAGGGTTAGAATTATCTACCTGAACCATCAAAATATTCTAGCGTATCTCGCAAATTTTCGAATGGACCTCGCGCGGTGGTTTTTTCACACCTCATTCGAATAATTCCCATGTAAATTTCACACCCTCTTCTGGGATAGGGTGGCAATTTTTACATCGTTTTGTAACTTGTGGAAGTGAACCGGTAAAATTGTGTGATAATGTTAGGGAATAAATTTGAATTATATTCAAAATATATTGTTCCATAAATAATAAGGTGATTTGTAGACGATTTAAATATATGGAGAAATTCTTTTGATACTAAGAACGTGTGCAATTGGGGCGCCAATTATGAACGTTTACCATATTTTCACATATAGAAACATAAAATGACTAAATATACTTATGCACATACTTAAATAATCTGTTTTAGATAAGAATGTATTGTCAGTATTAATAATTACTAAATACAATCTTTTCTATGTTCTCGTCTGTGAAATTTGTACGCTACGACATAAATATATATTTTTAAATATAGAGAAAAATCATTTCACATCTACGCTCATTGGACGAGCGTAACAAATGTGGCAGAAGTAAAGCATACTTTTCACTTAAATTCTGATTTAATATCTCTTCGCAGAAAGGATACGAGGTTTGTTCAAAAGAAAAGGTAAATTTTGAATTTTCGCGGGCTGTGTACATTCGATTATCAAAATTTTTTTTTGTTATGTTGGTACACATGTGTTAGTCATATGTTGGCATTATCAGTCAATTTGGATTAGTAGTTTGTTGTTGATAACTGAAAAGCTTAGTCACGTTTGTGTGTTCTTCGATTTTTGACTTTTGAAAAAAATGGATCGAAGAACATATATTAAATTTTGCGTTAAAAATGGAATAAAGTGCTCCAGGGCACTTGAAATATTGACTGTGGCATTCGGCGAGTTCACTTTGTATCAAAAAAGTGTTTATAAGTGGTACAAGCGCTTTACAGAAGGCCGAGAAAATGCACGCCAAGTTCGATCAAATGTGAAGGTTTTGCTCACTATTTTCTTCGATTACAATGGCGTGGTGCATCATGATTTCTTGCCAACAGGTCGTACGGTTGATAAGGAATACTACAAGGAAGTTATGCAACGTTTGCGTGAAGCAATACGGCTCAAACGATCGGAATTTTGGAAAAAAAATCATGGATTCTGCATCACGATAATGCACCAGCTCACACATCAATGCTTGTTCGTGATTTTTTGGCTAAAAATAACACCTTAATCATGCCTCAACCATCTTATTCACCAGATCTGGCTCCCTGCGACTTTTCCCTATTCCCACATTGCCACAATTGATGAGATAAAGTCAGAATTGAAGAACGAGCTGATGGCCATACCGAAAAGCGCATTTCAGATGTGCTTCGAGGATTGGAAGAAGCGCTGGCATAAGTGCGTTATATCTAAGGGGGATTAGTTTGAAGGGGACAAAATGGATATTGATGAATAAATAACTACTTTTCAAAAAAATTCAAAATTCACCTTTTCTTTTGAACAAACCTCGTATATATTGATATATGCATGCAACGAAAAAAACTGTCTTTTTTTTGTAAGAATTATTGGAGTAAAGCTTCTGTAAAAATGTTTGTATTCTTCCTGTGCTAAAAATGCAACATTTTATATTTTTCCAACAATATTATGTTAGTGAGCATCACTAAATTTATTTCTTAGGCGATTAACAAATTTACAACAAGTTGACGTTATATATACGAACTTTTCTAAAGCCTTTGATGCCATGGACACATTCTTATTACAACGCTGGATTGCTTTCGTTTTTGTCCTGCACTGGTTTGGCTGAAGTCTTCGTATCTCGCTTATCAATCTGGATATGGGTTTTATAATGTATTTTCGTCTAACATTTCTCCATGATATGGTGTACCTCAGGTTTCAAATTTCGAGCCTCTTCTTAATATCTTTACCAATAATCTCTTCGATAAATTAAGCTATGGACTCCTGGGGCATGCTGATCTTAAAATTGATTGTATTAAATTGCAAATTAATCTTTCCACAATTAAAGAATGGTGTTTCCAAAATAAAATATTATTGAACATCTCTAAATGCTGTGTTTTTTTACACACGATATACTGCCCCTACAATATTTGATTATTGGGCCAAATCTGACTTGGTAACTAGAAGATCTGAGGCGAATGATGATTCTTCCTGTAAGCATGTTTCGTTGATCTGTGAATCGACTTCAAAATCAAATCACGTAGAGATTTTAATAATATTGCTGCAAGTAAGACTTTATACTATGTTTTGGTGTGGTGCAAGTTGGAGTATGCGTATTTAGTGGTCCTCTTATTACATATGCCAACAATTATCTGTTGACAGAATGGAGAAGAGGTTCTTGAAATAGCTCGCAGGGTGACTGGTACTTGTCCTGAGCGAGAAATGGACTACGATGATTTCTTAAATCGCCATAATAAACACTCTATCTTGCTGCCGTCAAATGCAGTGGTAGATTTTTATTAAAATTGTTGTCAAATGAAATCGACTGTCCAATGATACCGACCTGTAATGACTTTATTGTACCCATTTCTAATACACGATAGGCGCTACTTACTTTTGAAATACCTAGGACGAAAACAAATGGCTTATTAAAGTAACCTGTGCGCATTTCGAACAGGTTTCAAAATGATAGTTTTTAATCTTTGTCTTATGGATATATAATACTTGCATTACCGAATGCTTTTATAAATAATATATAAATTTATTTGTTATTGTATAATACAATAATAATTATATATTGTACCACTCTTCCTGTAGTATGTTTCACAGTTAATTTTTGTTCTTTGTCACCCTTTCATATTTTTTTCTGTCAAGATAATCCCGCACATGCTCAATAATATTTAAGTCAGGACTTTAGGGTGGCCATATCATAGTCTGCAATACCCCATTTGCTTCCTGATGTCTTAAATAAGTTTTCACAAGTTTTGAGGTATGCTTGGGATCATTATCTTGCTGTCTTGTTTCGTGGTCTCTGGCATATTTTAATCGTTTCCCTCTATTACCTCGTCGTAGTAAGGAGTTTCTCACGGCCACGCATACCCACAAGTCTGATCTGAGCAAGTATCGCCTTACTGTTGAAGCATGTACCGAAGTACCAGATGTTCGCACAAGATTTTGAGCTAGTTCTGCGCTAACTTTCTTACGATTTCTTAAGGAACTAATTTTTAAAAACTGTGCATCAGCTTTACTGAGCATTTTTGGACGTCTACTCTTTGGTCTATCACTTACACTGGTTTCAGTCATTATTTTTATTGTTTGTTGCACGGCATACCGTGAACATTTCACTATCTTTGATATTTTCACTTGACTATAACTTTCTTGGTGTAAAACGATAATTTAATTTCTATCTAGTAATGCTATTCTAGGCATTTTCTACCCACTATAACAATTTACAGCTCACAATTTGTACTCAAAATGAAAATTTCACTCGTAGGCGCGTTGTTTAGGAACCTAAATAAATTCTATTGTGGAACCGTTCTGTATCGTTTCCACCACTGAATTAAAAACAAAATCTTATAGATAAATAACTCTCCCGTGAAATTTTATTGCAGAGCATTGTGGTGCAATAAAATTTATTACTTTAATCCTCTTATCAGGCGGTCGATCTCACCCCTACGCGGAAGTATGATCTTATAAACTTGGAAATTTCCAGTGATTATATTTCTACCAATAAGTGAATCGTTCTTAGAAAGATGTATTAAGTATTATAAATTAAATTAACCCAATAATTATTAGTAAAAACGTTTTAGTAAATAAGTTTTGGAAAATATTGTTGGGTGCTTCTTTCTTTTGCACAGTACCGTATGTACCTTAATATACTTTAAAAGAAAACGAAATTTACTTTAAACGATTACCAAAATATGATTAATGTATATCTTCAGTTATGAAAATTTAAGTTTGGTATGATATCAGGTATTTTCCTGGCAAATACAAATATTTTCCAAACCACTCTCGTGTAATGAGTATGTTGAATATATGAATAAATATAGGAATAAGAAAGTGAATGTTTACCTTCAACAATCTACCATGTTTACAATGAAGTCTCTTGTAGAGGTATTTATATTGCAATACCACGCACAAATACGTGGGCAAGGTGAAAAGTTTTCGGCTTGACACAGAGATGGCGTTACAATTAACAGAAATTTATGTTTCCTGCGTGACTCTATGTATCTTTAGTTCATATGAAAACTTTCAACCTGTTCTCTCAAGTAGTTTTGTTTGCAAGAATTTTTGTAGTAGACGTCGTGCGTGTTATTTTTTTTAAATGGATAAACTTGAATATCTTGCTGTTATAAAATTCTTTGTTTTGGATGGTTTAACCCCTATGGAAATTCATCCGAAGGTGACAAAAGTGTACGGGACTCTGCTCCTTCAATGTCAACCGTTAAAAAGTGGGCAGCTGAATTTAAACGTGGTCGTACGTCCCTCGAAGATGATCCACGTGAAGGACGGCCAAACACCGCAACCACGCCAGAAATCATCGAAAAAGTACATGATATTGTGTTGGACGATAGGCGAGTGAAAGTAAGTGAGATAGCTAAGGCTATGGGAATATCGGAAGAAAAGGTGCGAAACATTTTGCACAAAGAATCGGAGATGAGAACGCTCTGCGCAAGATGGGTGCCGCATTTGCTGAATGTCGATCAAAAGCAAATGCGCGAACGATTTTCGGACCTTTCTTTGGACCGATTTAACAAGAATCCGACCGATTTTGTGCGGCGATTTGTCACCATGGATGAGACATGGGTCCACCACTACGCGCCAGAAACGAAACAGCAGTCTAAGCAGTGAGTGGAAGCCGGTGGTTCAGCTCCAAAGAAAGCGAAGTCGATCGCATCTGCCGGAAAAGCCATGGCCAGCGTGTTTTGGGATGCAAAAGGAATCTTGTTAATTGATTACCATGAAAATGGCAGAACAATTACAGGCGCATATTACTCTAACCTTCTTGACTAGCTGGATGCCAAAATTCGCGAAAAGAGGCCTGGTTTGAAGAAAAAAAAAATCATTTTTTATCAGGACAACGCACCTGTACACAAGGTGCGTTGGCGATGGGAAAATTGCGGGATTTGGGGTACGATTTACTCGGCCATCCTCCCTATTCTTCTGATTTGGCACCCTCAGACTTCCATCTGTTCCCAAATTTGAAAAAAAATGTTTTGGAAAGCGATTCACATCCAACGAAGAAGTTGAAAGGATTATAGAAGAATATTTTGACAGCTTTCTAGACTCTCACTTCCGGGAAGGAATATTGATGTTAGAAAAACGCTGGACCAAGTGTGTTGAACTCAAGGGAGATTATGTAGAAAAATAAAATCATTTTTTAAATTTATATCACAGTCTTTCATTGTCAGGCCGAGAACTTTTCACCTTGCCCACGTACGTATATTAGTGACAACAAAATTTAGAATAAAATTTCCTGCATAGAGAGTATAAAATGATGTGTATTCATACATAACACATTAGTTAGTATTTTTAATTATTTCTATTTATTATTTATTAATTTCAACCACTTAGTATTTTATTTCAGTTAATTTGTATGTATTTCTAACGATATATTCAAGTTTCCACCACTATCCCCTTTTCGACAACATAAGAAGAAGTCTTTTCCCATAACTATAACTGGTACGCCAGAGTATTTCTTTACTCTTCTTTTAATGCCCAAGAGGATTTAGTGTCAATCAAAATAAAAGAAAAGGAAGCCAGAGGAAAAATAAAACATGGCATTTATTACACATATGAATATGTTTTTGTACTTTTAAATGGGCACTTGACGTGCGAGTATGAGTTCTTTTGAATTTATAATAACTAGTGATGCAAGTAATAGCTAGTTATGCATAACTGGTCTTTTCTAATTTAATAGAAAAATTTAGGGTGCAAGAGCTGCGAATATATTATATGTTCTTTTCTTTCGCTTCCTTGCATTTATTAGTGATTGTTCTGTTCACGTTTGTTGTTGGACATTGTAGGACATTATAAGATATAATCAGGCAGTATTGTCTAATTTTTATAATACTAATAAAAATAAGTCAATGTAATATTAACAGTTAAAAATTGGTAGATTTGTTCTAATGAACACGATGGATGAATCTGCCAAAAAAGAGCAATATGAAAAAATCGCGTAATACAACACGTGCTATATAGCATACATATTTTAGTTAGAAACATTATATATATATAGAAATAAATTCATTCATTTCTAATATATAATTTAAGTGAATTTAAATTCCAGTTTTGTAAAATCTGCTAGTCCATACATTTACAATTGTCAAGTCCGTATTAAAAAACATTGCAACGCGTCACAAAAATCCTCGATTTAAAATGTTATGTGCGTACCTACAATGCCACGTTATGGAATGCATTTTATAATGAAAGAAATTGTAACATATTAATATCGGTCAAGAAAGCTCACAATGTAGAACTGAGGGGCTTTTTAATGGATATCTATGAGGATGACTTGGCGGGAAGTGAAACTCGATTATTAACGCCATCTTTCGGAAAAACTTAACATTATACTCTTAATTTTTTTTAACAAATTATAGTAATATACTAGAATAGCATGGAAATAATATGGAAAATACTAAAATATTTGTTGTTCGGTTCAATATTTATTTTTTAAAGGACCAACCACATCAGAATTTTACAAGGACATGTACATACTTATATACATTGTAGATATGCTTTACTCACCAACAATCTCTTTCATATAAAGGGTTTTCCAATAAGGACTTGACAACTTTTTTTCAAAATACAGACCATTTGAGATATTTCAAAAACTTTATTATCGGGTTGAAGTACAATCAAAACATTTATGAATGGAACTTGACTTCGTTCATATGGCCACCGCGGGCACGATTGCAGCGGTCGATTCGTTGGACCCAATTTTCGATGACTCGGCCACACAATTCGGCCGAAACGGCTGCTATTTCGCGTTCAATGTTGGCTCTGAGCTCTTCCAACGTTGTCGGCTTGTTGGCATAGACCAATGACTTGACGTAGCCCCAAAGAAAAAAGTCTAGAGGCGTTAAATCGCACGAACGAGGCGGCCAATCGACTGGTCCATTTCTTGAGATAACACGTTCATCAAACTTACTCTTCAATAAATAGATTGTAACGTGTGCTGTGTGGCTTGTGGCACCGTCCTGCTGAAACCACTTGTTGTCCAACTCCATATCTTCCAATTCGGGCCAAAAATAATCGGTAATCATGGCGCGATAACGATTACCATTCACAGTAACGTGACCATCATTATCGTCGACGAAAAAATATGGCCCTATGACGCCGCTGGCATGCAAACCGCACCAAACAGCTATTTTTTGTGGATGAAGTGGTGTTTCATGAAGCACATGCGGATTTTCACCCGACCAATAACGCATATTTTGCTTATTGACGAACCTATTGAGCCAAAAAATGAGCTTCGTCACTGAAAATGATTTTGCGATGAAATTGATCATCTTGGCGCATCTTGTCCAGAGCCCAATCGGAGAACGTACGTCGCTTCAAATGGTCCATCGGCTTCAATTCTTGAGTCAGCTTGATCTTGTATGGGTGTATACCAAGATCCTTACGCAAAATTCGCCATAAAGTGGTCTGGGCGATGCCCAACTCTTGAGAACGCCGTGGAATTGACTGATTTGGTTGATCATTTGCTACGGACGTTTCAACGGCAACGATATTTTCGACACTTCGACCAACCCGTTGTCTCACTGGCACGGCAACATCACACAACGAATATGTAGACTCAAATTTTTGCACTAAACTTGTTACTGCCTGTCTACTAGGGCGAGAATTACGACCGAAAATCGGAGTTAACGCTCTTAAAGTAGTGGTCACCGACTCCGAATTTCTGTAGTAAATTTTTGTAATTTACAGACGTTGTTCGTTCGTGTACTTTACCATGATGAAAATGTTAAGTTTACTGAATAAATTGACAGTGACAGTTCGATGATTAGTGGAAGGGTGCGTTCACAAATTGAATTAAAAGTTATCAAGTCCCTATTGGAAAACCCTTTATTACGAAAAAGATTTATCACTAAGATATTTAAAAATGAGATCGACTTTAAGATTCATTTGTTTTAGAAAAAGTTTATTATTACTTGTTTTACTCATACTATAAAGGATATCTTATTTTAAACATTTTTACAAACGTTACTATTATAACTAGTAAGTACGTGTACAAGGATAGATCATAATGCTGCTAAAACGAACCAGAAAGAGTCATTGTTCGTACAATTGCTGTCAAATTTTTAAGTACACTGTGCATACCGTTACTGTTAATACATTAAGTGTTTTTTCGTAATTGATATTTAGTTTTTGTTAATTTCACATATGTACTTTCTTGTATTTATTTAATTCATTTACTGTACGTGTACATATTTAAAATGTCAAGACATATTTGGCCGAATATATTCATATCCGCAATGTGTCTGACGATACCTATTTTACCAATGCTAACATGTAATACTCATCGTTGTTGTTCAGTCAAATCTGGCGCCAAAGCGATCATGTGATTACTTCAGACCGCGAACATGGTCTTTCAAAACATCTACCAAAAGCGAGTGAGAATGATCATTTCGTCTAGACATGTCAAAAATAATAAAAATGTTTTTTTGCGATGTTTTATATCTGTCAGTGAAACATGGATACATTACAACACTGCGGAAACTAAAAAGCAGTCAAAACAGTGGACAAAATGTGATGAGCCAAAGAAGCTCAAAATAATTTCGCCAGCTGTAAAAGTGATTGCTATTATCTTCTGCAATTTCCGAGGAATAATTTTTTTTGTAATTACATGTAACACGGGAAGGTAGTAACAGGCGACCATTGTGCATCGTTATTGGACTTTTTGAAAGAAGAAATCAGCGTTAAGGAGCCTTATTTGTACCACCAAGACAATACCCCATTCCATAAGTCGGTAACTGTGATGTCAAAACTGCGAGGGTGTATCCGATTCAGAAACCGTTTTGCATACATTCTAAGAGCCGCTTCAGCACTTTCATTGGCAGCTCCATAAATTATGTATTAATACCCGACACCGAGTTGCTACTGAAGATGTGTGCAGTGCACAGGAAATATACATCTGATTTTCTAGAATTAAAAATTATTTTGTGAAAAAATAAAGCGTTTTATTTCAATAAATTGTTGGTTTTTGTCGGACGGAAGCTATGGAAACGTTTTATTATAATTTAATTCATACATTTTAATATTCTCTTTTTAAATAGTTTTCTTTATTTACGGTTCTAATTTTATTGCATACCTAATACACAAGTGCAGCTGCATAAAATTATATATAATAAAAATAGTATATAATAGGATCCTCACATAGATTTCATTTTTCTACTATTTTATTGTCTAAAAATACAAAATTCCAAAAGTTTTTCATAACTGCTAATATGTATTAAGGTGTCTGTTAATTCAATGTAAGGCGATGAATAGTAAAGTGTCATTTTATCAGAAATTGTACGAAATAAGTATAAAAACTCCAAAATTAACTAAGAATTATAAGTAACACTAATAAAGAAAAAACAATAGTAATAATAACAATATAACAAAAGCAAGCAAAACAAATTGTTGCTTCCTTGCGAATAAACTACTCTCGCCATCGTTCGCTGACACACTGATCTACGAGGGAGCGTTTTTATATTCGCGGAATGAGCGGGTTGTAGAGGGGTGAGTAGGCGCATTGGGGGCGTGGCCTGTGCAGCGACTCATGATTAGTATAAATACGAAGTTTCATTGTTATTAGACAGTTAGTCTTTGAGCTATCGTCAACCAAGTAACATAATCAGGAGTGAAAAGTGAAATATGGAAAAAATCGAATATCGTGCCGTTATAAAGTTCCTTACCAGGCAAGGAAAATCAGTCGCGACCATAATGAATGAGATGTCATTGGTTTACGGCGACTCTTGTCCAGGAAAAACCATGGTGTACAAGTGGCATAGTTTATTTAAACAAGGAAGGGAATCCCTTGAAGACGACCCGAGGCCGGGCAGGAGCATTGAGGTGACCACGCCAGCACTTATCCAAAAAGTTGAACAAATTGTACTCGAAGATGCTCGACTAAAGAAGAAACAACTCGCAGAAATGGTTGGAGTATCCGATACAACAATTTTTAAAATCCTACACGATCATCTCGGCATGTCTAAGGTCAGCGCAAGATGGGTGCCGAGAATGCTCACGCCGCCGCAAAAACAACAGCGCGTAGAGTGTTCGCGTGCATTTTTGGACCTCTGTAATGAAGACAAGGATGGTGTATTGAGTGGAATTGTTACTGGAGACGAAACTTGGGTTCATCATTATGAACCTGAGTTCAAACAAGACTCCATGCAGTGGCATAAAAAGGGCACAGCACCTCCCAAGAAATTTAAAGTGTCACAATCAGCTGGGAAACTCATGGCAACGGTATTTTGGGACTCGGAAGGAATATTGTTGATTGATTATAAAGATAAAGGTGTTGCTATAACCGTAGAATATTACGCTTCAATATTAGAGCGACTAAAAGAAGCCATTAAAGAGAAAAGACAGGGAAAATTGACAAAGGTGTTCTGCTTTTGCACGACAACGCGCCCGTCCACAAGAGCCGCGTTGCGTTAGCTGCCCTGCATAAGGTGGGCTTCGAAATTGTGAATCACCCACCCTACAGCCCAGACCTGGCCCCGAGTGATTATTACCTGTTTCCGAAAATGAAAAAAGAGCTGCGGGGTAAAAAATTTACTGGCGATGATGAAGTCAAGGAGGCAGTTTCGGCGTATTTTGCAGATAAAGAGAAATCATTTTTTTATGAGGGTATAAATAAATTAATTGAAAGATGTGAAAAATGTATCCGTCTTGCAGGTGAATATATTGAAAAAGAAAAATAATTTGGTTTTTTTATTTCCACCCCCTTGTCCCCCATTCCGCGAATATAAAAACGCTCCCTCGTAGTTGCGGGTTGATAACTGACCAAACTTCCCATATTTAATATTTTCAAAAAATTTCCAATATCTCTAAAATTATCGAAATTATAAGGGGAAATTTAAGAAAATTTTCCTATTTCTTGTACAGGGTGGGGCAAAAAGCATCATCTGATTTTCTAGCACTATAACTTTTGTTTAAAGTGAAAACTCATTCGGTTTTTAACTGATTATGTTTATTCGCACTTATAAATTTTGTTTCATTTAATCGTGGAAAATTATGTTTGACAAATGGCCGCCGCCTGCGTTCATGCAAATTTGGGCGTCTTTAATTGCATTTTGCGTAACTGTGAGCAGCATTTGTGGTGCCACGTTGTCAATTTCGGCTCGAATGTTGTTCTTTAACTCCTCCAAGGTGTGAGGCTTGTTCGCGTACAGCAACGACTTCAAATATCCTCAGAGGAAGAAGTCCGGGGCAGTCAAATCTGGAGATCTAGCTGGCCAAGAAAAATCGCCGAAACGTGAGATTACACGCGCTGAGAAGACATCCTTCAAAATACTATGGGCGCTGCATGATTAGGACATTTTCGCCGAAATTTACGTTGCGTTAACACCACTGACGAATTATTGCGCGCAAACATTGTCACAATTATCGTGCGTTCTTGAGGCGTATATCGATTCATTGTTATTCGCTATAAATTTCGCACGTCTCTATTTCACCAATGTCAAAAGCAATCTGACATACGATGCCATTTGCAAAGGTGGCAGCACTTTCCAGTAGAGTGATACTTATTGCCCCACCTGTTAGAATTCAAATTTGTAATAAAAAGTATATCCTTCCATTTAAAGTAAACGATTTAGAAGCGAACTTCCGGTTTATCCTAAAATGTAGCTACCATCAAAATATTTTCTGTGATCAGAACATGAACTCTCATCCTAAAATTTTAGAAAAGAAAAATAAAACACTTTTTCCAATATGTTAAATGAACGGTTTCAACCAATCATCTTGTACAGTTTTTTTTCCAGTACAGTAGTATTCTTAATTTAAAATTCATCTAAAATTTTACTAGTATTTTTCAAAAGTTTCAAAAAATAGGTCTAGGAACTAACTGTTTTCGTTTTACATAGTCAATGTATTGTTTTTGAAAACTTAGCTTTTTGAATACAATTCGTTATTGGATATCATCAAATTTATTACGTAACAAAATCTTTTCTTAGTGCCGATCAATTCACTTAAGAGACATATTTTTCATACATTCAAGTTTTGTTTGTTTGGTTTCATATCCTCTTTATCGCTAAGAAAACAACAACATAAATAGAATTTAATTGTGCTCGTGTGCTTGTCAGTGTCTACAATGTATAAAACTTTTCGTATGCGAAAGAAACACGTATACATTATGTATGTATTTACTACCACTCGGCATCAAGGCTGACAATAACAAATTGGTAAACAAACATCGCGATATATCTGAGCCCGTTGCCTTGTATGCAAATAAAAGAGATTATAAAACGCTGTGGTGTCGCGCAGGAAGTACATTTCCGATTTAGAAATCGGACATTGTCAATGCAAACTATGATCACATGGTTCGATTGTACGGTGTGTGGATTACGAATTGACTGTATGTGGACGAGGTAGGACCGTTTAATTCGCATGTCTTCATTAAACGAAAGAGTCAACCTTCAATGTCACCTTCAATAATTTGTATTTGGATGAACACATGCGTACTTGTACAATATTTACAAAGTGGTTGGCGTTCTGATGAGCCATATTATGAATATTTAGTTCATCTTTTTTGCAGCAGTTAAAAAAAATATCCAACTGTATATGAATAATCATGAAATGAAATTATATTAATTCTGTTATTGCATATGTAAACAATTATATTTCTAGGTATTTGTTTTTGATAGTTATTCAATATGCTTTGTGAAAATTTAATTGGAACACTTTAAAAAATACACATACGATCTGTGACAATTTAATTTCCGGAATGCACCTAAAAAAATATCCGTGTGTAACCGCACATTAGTAGCTACTGTCACCTTCAAAGTACTCTACATATGCATCTACTTATACCAGGTGTGACTATTAAATAATGAGACTGACGCTGGTACAGAAGAAGCGCGCATGCGCCAAACGCCAATGACTGACAGCTATTTATCGTGTAGCCTTCTCTTTCGAATGCTGTACCTCTCGCTTCTGTAAACAAATCAGTATAGCCGTAGCCTTCGTTCGAATTAGAGTTGTTTTTTTGTTTCGCCGGAAAAATGTTAAGTAACTATTAATCAACATTACCACCTACACGTTCTTGCTCAACTCCGTAAAAGAATAAGGAAAAAATAACCCGAATGTGGAAGGACAAGTCATGGGTTCTCCACCAAGACAATGCGCCGGCTCATTCCGCATTGTCAGTCAAGAGGTTTCTAGCCAAGTACAGCATCCCAGTGTTAGACCATCCGACTTATTCGCCGGATCTTGCGCCGTGCGACTTCTATCTGTTTCCTAAGGTGAAATCTGAATTAAAAAGGGAACAAAATTTGAGTCCGTTGAAACTGTGAAGCGAAAGCGGCACGCGTCCTGCAGGAGCTGACCGAAGAAGACTTAGCGCAGTTTTTAATTTTGGAACTAGTTAAAAATTACAGGGAGCTAAGTCATTAAAATACGTCTTGTTCATTAAATACGTTAACTAAATCCATTGAAACACGAAATTTAGAGAACATCAATCCCATACTCTTCAAAATACTCCCTGATTATAGCATTAGGGCTTGTCCTACCTCAGTGTCCAATACTGAAAACATTCCGGGAAGTCCTTAGAAGTTAGGCTCTTCAACTGTCTCGTAATTTAATGTTTAATCGTCTGCCCATCGTCCTAATACCATACCCACATAGCCATTTTGCATTTTGGGAACAAAGAGAAACGGCAGGAAGCTAAATCTACTGACTAAGGAGAATTACCTAGGATGATAATCGAATTACGGACCGGGACCTCGCAAGCAACCATTGCTGCGAATTGTCATCATTTAATCAGCAATACCACCGACAAATTTGGTAGCATATGATGCACACAATCCCAAAATGCTTGTGGACATCCACGTAGAAAGCGGTTTGTTTGTCCTTCAGGAAGAGGTTCATAGTGGACAACACCATAAAATGTCAAAGAAGACTAGCATCATAAACTTAATTTTGATCAATTTTTTTCGAAATTTTTTGTTCGCTATTCATCTTTTGGAAGGTGGAAGTTTCACTATCCTCAACAAAAAAATAAAATTGAACGCTGCTAAGGTTTTGAAGAAGTTCTTCAAGAATGGCTTCTGACATGCCTTTGAAATATGGCAGTACTGTTTGGATGATTTTGCACTATATGGGAACATACAACATGATAAAAGTATCGTTTAAAATCAATAAATAAAATTTTAGTAGCATTATTTTTAACCATTATTCAAATTCCCCCATATACTAATAAAATTCTCTTGATTGGTAAATAAATATTATTTTATAATTTTATTATAATATAATATTTATATAAACAGAACTTCAGGAAGTTTTGTAACTATAGACGGATTAAGACAGGGAGGAGTGCTGAGCCCGGTGCTGTTCAACATATTCATTGATTGAAGTTTTGAAAAATTGAAACGCACATTAAAAAAACTAAATATAGGATACAAGTACATGGAGCCAATAGACATATATGCGGATGACTTGGTAGTTAGGGCAAATAGTGAACAAAGCCTCCAAAACAATCTTGATACATGTAACAACTCATTGAAGGAGTATGGAATGAAAATAAATACACAGAAAACGAGAGTAATGGTAACATCGCAAAAAAACTGAAGAGACACTAAACATATATATTAAAACAAAAGAATAGAGCAGGTTTCGCAATTTAAGTATCTGGGGGTAACAATCGATAGAAATGGTAATCAAGGCATGGACATAACAGAGAGAATTGACAAAGCATCTAAACTCTACCATTCATTGAGAACTACTGTAATTTGGAATAAAGAAGTTAGCAAGAAAACCAAGACGACTATTTACAAAACGATCTACAGGCCAGTTATTACTTACGGAAGTGAAACATGGGTACTCACGAATAGCTTGAAGAGCAAAGTGCAAGCATTAGAAATGAAATACCTCAGAGGCAGTAAAAGGATAACACGGAAAGATAGAAAGAGAAACACAGACGTAACAGAGGAGTTACATATAGGTTCTATACTGGAACATATTGAGGAAAAGCAACTGAGCTGGTGGGGTCATTTACAACGTATGGAAGATAAGACACCAGCAAGGAGGATTTTTGAAGTTAGAATAAAAACAACACGAGGACCAGAAAAACTAAGAGAAACGTGGGAAAAAATAATAGCAAAGGCCATACACTGAAGCGGACAATCAATGTCTGTTGCAAGAGAGATAGCCAAGGATAGGAAGTTGTGGAGAGACTTTGTACATAAGACATACTGTATATTGTAACGTTAACCCCTACACCGAAAGGTAGATGGGGGACCGATTATATATACAATATATATATATATATTATAATTTTGTTATCTCTCATTGAGTTTCAATTTGATAAACACTTGTGTTGGAAAGTTTTTAACAATCATCACAGCGTATAATCTTTCTTTATGACAACAGCACATAAAGTGTATGTCGCGGTAAGATTTTGATGAAGGTTTAATGAATCAGAATAATTTAATGCACACGAACTGTACATATTTATTGACTACGCAATTTATTTCAAAGAAATTTTCCATATAGTCACTTTATTTGCACGATCATACTGTAAATACGTGTCTTACTTGAAGATTGTTTCCACGAAACGACTGACTCGTAATCGCATTTTCAAAAATCGCACCCCTCGTCTTATCAAGCCCATCAACATCAATATAACAATCGCCACGTCAGCGCGTCTATCTGAGAAGTGCGGTTTAAGTCCGGTTCGCAGAAGAATTTTGTCAGTTAAACACTAGGGGAGTGATGCGTAATACGTTAATGGGCATGTCTAATTCATCAACACAGACTGTGTTTAATATTTGACAAATTATTGTGGAATGGGTATGAATATGAGCTGTTGCATTTATGTTGATAAATGGCCGTCATTGAATGATGTGGTCATTTTTGTGCGTGCGAAAAAGGACATTACATTTGCTGAAAAAATCGTTGGTAACTCCTTTTTTCCGCTCTTTAGAAATACCCTTCATTAAATAGGGGTACATATTTATAAAAAGCTTAAATTACGACATAAATTAAATAACCTGTGTGAATAGAAGAAACTATCTGTTTGATCATAACATTGCGTGCGTTATGTTAAAAAATAACATTTACGTTTTTTGTTTGGTAATTAATTATATTCGCGCTGATAGATAAGATTATTATGTTTGTGAAGTTAATCTTTATACACATGAAGTTAACCAACCACTTCTATGTATAATGTAGTACAATATCCTGGTTGAATTTTTAGAGATCCTCCTTGTATTAAATGGGATCCACCTGGTTAGTGTAGGTTTCAGAAGAGTGTAATACTTGGAAGTCAACTTTGGAGTTCGTTAAAACTATTCACATGACCACGTTTATTTTTGGAAACACTTTTTAATTATTGAAAACGAAAAAGCGGAGTCAACTCTAACTCTGTTTTGATTTCGATTGGTGTTAAGCTTTTCAAATGAAAGTATCTTTTCATTCAGTGCTCACACCTCAGTTTCTTCCATAGTCTACAAAATTACACCTTGCTACACTGTCAAATATAGACCAACTGCTAGATCACCTATTCTGTCACATTTAAGGTAGTAAAGGTATTCTAGAGAACGGTAAAGGTTTCGATGAATTTGAACCATTTCTGTACTAGGCTACGTAGTTATCGGACCATTCTCATATAAATGTATATCTTTATGTAGCAATGGGATACTAATAAACTACATTTAAAAGTTGAGATATCCAATGAAATGATAGTTACATCTAATTTCAAGAGAAGTCATACATCACGAACTTACGAGGGTGGATCGATAATTACGTGGCTTCACAAAGAAAGCCAGAGTAATTATCACTATATTTTTCAATATAATCTCCTCCCAAATTAGCAATGCCTTCATTATAAGCTGATAAATCCAAGTCTTCGAAATAGGTATTTACAGCAGAGATTACCTCAGAATTGGATTAAAATCTCTTTTGCGTCCAAACATTTTTTCAATTTTGAGAATTTTAATAATGATAATTTTGACTATGGCGACCGCAGACTTGTGAGTAGGTTCATTATCCTGATGGAACAGCCTCATTTGGGAAAGAAGAAAGTTCTTGCTTTCTTCTTTCCTAAACGAGACCATTCTTCTTTGATTTTGTCGTTTAATTGTTGCAACAACGTCCATTCAATAAAATACGGTAGATCTTTTCAATTATATCAGGGATAGTAACTGCTTGTGGAGGTCAACTTTGAAATTCGTTTAGGAAACACTCTTTTTAACCTTTGAAATCCAAATAGCGGTCTCTAAAAGTGTCGAATCCAGTTAACCCTGTTTCGATTTTAATTAGTGTTGTCTTTCGTCAAATGAAAATACTTTTTCATTGCAATTTTTTTTGCAGAGTAACTCAATTTTTTTCATTGTTTTCAAAATCGCATTGGCATACTGTCAGATACAGACTAATTGCCAGATCACTATGTACTGTCATATTTAATGTAATAAGGAACAGTGCTACAGAATAGTAAAAAAGATTTCGCTGAAGTCGTGGATCTCTGTTTTGAGCCAGTAGTAGTTATCGTACTACCACTTTCATATAAAGGTAATACATCCATGTAATTTTGTTCTTAATGTAGAACAGTGAGAAAAAATTAAAACGCGGCTTTTGCGTAAATATGAATAATCAATAGGTTTGGTTTATATAAAAGTATCGGGATAATAATGTATATATCATACATAATACTATGTGGGCATACACTTTAACTGCAATTCTGATTCAATTAAGAAAAACAGTTGTTGGTATAAATATGTAGTACCTACATATATTACTATACATTTCTTTTATTACATTTTTCAACTTGAATATGCAAAAAATAGCTTTCAACATTTCAAGTATTTCAAAAACTAAGGTTTAAGGAAACGTGCCGAGAGTTGCATGGCTGCAAAGAAATGCAGTAATTAACATTTTCCTGAGGACACAAGAAGTAACCCCCTTGAATTTAACCTTACCCAGTTAAGCGGATCTCTGATTGGGCGGACTGTTATTTCTCTTGCTGCTTTTGTGTAAACATATGAAACACAACAAACAAAAACAAAAAAATGGCAAAAAACATTTGAGAAATTCTAAAGCTGCAGGACAGAAATGGAAAAGAAGCCAGGGAGGCAAGGATGTAGGTGAATAACTGATCAGCTAGGTGCTCTGGAATAAATATCTAGTAAAGCAGCTTCAATATTACACAGAAGAAAAAGAGCCGTAATCAAAGCTAACTTCAATATGCATTCTCAAAAAAGTTAAAAGACTCCAAAGAATAATGTTAGATCTCAAAGAAGTAAGAAAGTACATAAAAGAAGGTACTGTTCAGAACACATTTAAATCTGGAAGAATACCTAAGATTAAAGATACTGATAGAAGGTACTTGGAGCTTTAATATTTAAGAAATCAACAAGACACTGCACACCTAGCGCAAAATGTTCAACATGTTATAAGAGTTGGCATATTTACATCAAATTACAAAATTAATTCACATTAAAAGTAAATATAGTGTTAATATGCGCAATATACAATTTTTTATTTTGATCACTATTACTACTAAACTTCTAAATACTATTTAATATAAACCTATTAACATAACCTTAAACCACAAATCGAGAACATATAATATCTCAGATGGTGTAATAGATAAATGCTTTCCGCATACAACATATAATTAAGAGAATAACAAATTAAATAATTTAATAATGATAGGATACAAAAAACGATAGTTTTTATTAAACGCAAATTATGGTGTAGTGCGAAAACCTCACTGCAGTCTTGATGAATCTGCAATTTTAAAAATATTCAAAATAATAGTTTTTTTTTAAGCGGGAAAAAACCTAATTGCAATCTTATTAAATTTTTGGTTTGAAAGATAGCCGAGATTATGTCATGATTATGTAAGGTGTGGGACATAAAACTCTTTTTCTGGATCGTTCATGGACGAAAGAGACAGGCATGCATAGAAGTCATATCTGAGATAAATTCATAAAGTAGATTCAATAGTCATTAAATAGGCTTTCGTATTTAATGAACAACAAAAACTATATACGTAAAATTTAAATTTATTTAAGAAATGACAGAAAATTAAATAGTGAGTAGGTGTACTCTGTAGGATACGCAGATGGATATTTTTCAGAGGAATTTGTGAATGAAGCTAACCCGTATGATCATTTCAGTGTATTTATTCTCCGTTTTGTGCAGTTACTTTAAAGAAAACAGGAAGTGTGGATTGCAGAAAAGGCAATGGCAGGCCAACGGTTAGAAAATGAAGTTACTGTTGAAGAAACGAGAAATAGGGCAACAACCACAGATTTCTGCGTAATACAGCAGGAACCGAACCTGGTCTTTATTGTGGTACTACTAGCGGTAGACATAAAAATGATCTACACTTTCATCTTTACCGTTTACAAGTGACCTATAAACTGTTTCCTGTAGATATGAAGCAGACAAGAATCTTGTCAACGATTTATGGATCATTTCAATTAGACTGATGAGGCCATGAAAAAAAATTGTTTAACAACGAATCTTGGTCCCCCTTGAAAATTAATTTTTTGCTATTCCCTCGTTACGGTTAATTACAATAAATAGAAGAAAAAATTTCTGCATTGTAGCAGGACTAGAACTTGTATCTACTGTTGTTTGGACAGTTGCTTTATTAAGTTACCGTTCAGTACAATTTCAAATCTTCAAGTACGCCATAAATTACATTATGATTCAGATTTTTTATGTTTACAATTATATATTAATATAATTAATTAAGAACTTCGTGATGTAAAATTAATGAAAATTAACAATTTCTACTATTTCATGGTTGCATTACTTACAAAAAATTAATGACAAATTTTCAGCATAGAAGTTTCGAGTATTAATTAATTATATTTATATATAATTGCAAGCATCTTGTTAGCCCTGATGATCGTCAACTCTCAAAACGTAAAAATTTGTACGAGCACAGATAATCCTTAATATTTTGTAGAGGCCCCAGTACATACACAAAAAATTGGAGTTTGAGCAACTATTAGTCAAAGAAGAATTATTGGATCCATATCTTTGAAGGGATACTAAATGCTGGGTATCGACTGGTAATTTTAATATCATTTGTAAATATCTTGGACGATGATGCACTATAAGAATACCATTTTCAACAAGATGGAGTTCAGGCACATACTATAAATATATAATTTGTTTTTCTAAGGAAATTTTCTGAAGATCTCATCATTAGTTTAAATAGAGAAAGCACTGTTTTGCAATTTAATTAACTTCATGCGACTTTTTTGATGGACATACTTAAAAAAGTCAATTTTTATTAATCCTTATGCTAATCTAAGTGATCTACAATAAAAGATCACCAACAAGATTGCAGAAATTAACAATGCACTTCGAATTCAACAACATATGATAAATTCTGTTAAGGAAAGAATGATGGTCTGTAGAAATCCGAACGGTAGCCATGTGAACGACATGATAGAACGCGTACACCACATTTTAACGAAAGAATTGGGCCTTTCCAAGCTTTCGGCAAGATGGGTGCCGCGATTGCTTACGACTGATCAAAAGTTCACTCGTTTGCGCATTTCCAATGAGTGTTTGGACCTTTATAAGGGGAATCCGGTTGATTTTTGTAGGCGATTTGTTACTTGCGATGAAGCTTGGATACACTACAGTACACCCGAAACTAAACAATAGTCGAAACAATGGTTAGAACGTGGTTCTGCACCTCCAAAGAAAACGAAAACCACTTTATCGGCAAACAAGGTGATGGCATCAATTTTAATAATTTTTTATTTAATAAATTTAGTGTGGTTGGTTTCCTAAACACAATTTTTTCCTTTGTTATGGGTAAACAATAAAATAAATAAAACCAAATAACTAATTATTAATGCGGTATATTTTTTAATTACTAAAATCGGAACTCTTTTCATCAACATAGTGGCAAGTAGCGGAATGACAGATAAGCTAGAAAGAACTATCAATCTAGGATGATTGATTTTATCATGGCTAACTGAATAAAATTTCATGGCTCACATATTACTTATATACCGTGCATTCATTTTACCTCGCTACGAAAACTGTACCACATTATATTCGGGTCTAGCTGCCGAATACCGATCAGAATGTGGGGCGCGAGTCATTTGAATCACGACTATAACTGACTACTGATCGTACTAGCTGCAACCCCACCACTAATTTGACTGTAGGCGACACGAACAATTACTTAATCTGTAGTCAGTCGTTGTTGTGATTCGACTGACTCGCGCCCCACCACTTTACATTCTGATCGGCATTCGGTATCTAGACCGGAATATAATATGATGCGATGTTTGTAGCATTTTAATATGAAAGCACGGTATGTATATTGGTTGCTATAAAGTACTTTTAACTGAAGGTAACACTATTATACTGCTTATACTGTTGGTATTAAAGGCTTATTATGCAATGAGTAGAAGGTCAGAAGTCAGATTTATCTGCGCACCCTGTTGGTAATAAGTATATACCGAATACTTACGGTCACCAGGCCGATTCTCTATATTGTTATATATTTGTTGGTATATAGGTACTTACGCACTTACTACATCCGATCCTATCATGTCGCGATGACAAAAATTGACCGTTCTAGTAATGAGTTATTTGGTTTGGTCTATTAATGCTTTTTTGCTTAGCATATAATAGTGAATTTGCTATCATAATGAAACTCAATTCAGATTCAAGCATGGAAAAAAACTTACAACAGTTATAAGATGAAATTTCAAAGGAATTTTTCATTATTTGCTAAATCGGCCATGAAAATCTAGAAAGTTAATTCAAATTGTTATTTACAATGAGTAAAACATAAAAATATAAGTTGATATGAAAAGAGCACCTTAATAATATGAAAAAAAATAGACGGCTAAAAGAAATATTTACAATGCCATAAGAAAAATATACATTTCGTGATGATAAAGCCGGGCAAAGTCCTTCGATAATGAAACACCCGAGAGAAACACGCCTAAACATATTCAGTGGTATGATTACAGTTTGACCCTCGTATCAAATTTTTAAATCAAGTCATTATTTTAAACGAGTTTTATATATCCGTAAATATTGTCAAAATATCCGTATTTTATTTTATTAGTTTTACCGATAAAATAATGTTTTAAGTTTGTTTATGTTTTATCAATGTTATTTTATGTTGCCTGAAAAAAAATGTGAAGTCAAGGATGATAATATTATCAGGTTTAAGCGGAATCTGACGCAAAATTCTGTGAAGTATCATCATTTCTCCTGTGATTTTGTGAATTTATAACATTATAACATTCTAATTACGATAAATTCAAAATGTGTGTAGTAATATTGTTAGATTTTGGTTAAAAGGTAAAATTAAAATATTTACGATTTACAGAGAATATACCTAAACGCTGAAAATTATATTCTCAATTGTTTATTTCTAGTCCTCTTTTGAATTTGTCAACTAAATTTAATCAGGGATATAAAAATTTCAGTGTTTGAATTTTAATTATTTTATTTTTAATTAGGAACGCTAATGTGGACTACGCAGGCACGGTTATTTTCGATTGCATGAATGAAATTTGCCGTTATTTATGCTTAGTCTCTTCGTCCATTCTCAAGCTTTGTTTCAGTACTATTCCAACTATCACAGGGTGTACGTGGGTTGTTGCATATAAAACTGGAATGAAACAGTAGATAGCTTTTAAAGACTTCCTTATTTTGCAAAGTTTTTTCCACGAAGATTAATGCACTTTTGAATGCGCTCGAACCAATTCTCGAAGCAGTTGTTCCATTCGTTTGTTGGTACAGTCAAAGTTGTGTTTTTGATGGCATCGATTGCTCTTTCTGATGACTGGAACCTTTAACCACGCAGTCCGTTCGTGATTTTCGGAAAGGTAAAGAAATCGTTGGGACTTAGACTGAATTGTATGGAGAATGGCCCAACAATTCGACGTTTTGTTGCGTTAAAAATTCAATTGTCTTGCGTGCTGTGTGCGAACTTGCATTGTCTTGGTGGAGGATGATTCGTCGTTCAGAGATGGTTTTTCGAAGTTTAGCGATGACTTGCGACAAACAAATATATAATAAATAATAATAAATAAAATCGCCTGTGCGTGCCTGTATGTGTATGCGCGCGCGTGTTAGTGTATTATATATATAATAAATGTATATACCAATCGGCAGTAACAGTTCTTCGATCTTGTAGAGGAATTGTTGCTACCCGACTTGCTTTCAGGACAAATGTTGCGACCATCTTTTTGGAGACACTTAGAGAATGGATGACTTTTGTTGGCTTTTCTTCATCTTGGAACACCCAAATAGACGACTGGCCTTTATTTTCTGGCTCGTATGAGTAAATCCAAGATTCATCACCACTGACAATGTCGTACACGTTGTAAAAATTTCCAGCATTGAAGCGATCTAGAGTTTTTTTGACACCAATTCACCCTAGTTGCTTGCTGTTTTTCATGATGTGGTATCCAACGGGAAACTAATTTTTTTACGCACAATTCTTTATGCAAAATATTTTGAATTGATGTCTTTGAAATCCCAAACAATGCTTTAATCTGGCGATATGTCAAATGTCGATCTTCATTGATGATCTTGCGCACAGCATCGACGTTTTCCTTTTAATGAATTAAACAAAGTCATGGTAGAAATGGATTTCTTGAGGCATCATTGATAGTCCTGTGAGCTTTTTCAGCAATTTTCCAAGGGTCAGATAATCTTTTGACACACTTTAAAAACCTTTTCGAGAATTTGTCAACATGAGCAGAGAAATCTTAAAAAATACAACTACAGTTTAAAAAGCTAAGATTATTCTTCATGATTTATATATCCCACTGTTTATCTATAAAATGTACGAGGATTTCGATTAGGTTTCGATATTTCTTTTTAAAGATATTCATGAAAATTATGAAACAGGACATTTTTGCCCCTTTAACAAAATTTAAATTTACGATTTGTTATTTATTTTATTACACGGCTATTTTTTGCACACTACTGTATTTATCAACATTTAACGATAATAGTTTCTCAAAGCCTAAAATTACAAATTACAAATTATTAGATTTCTTTTCAAGGCCTACTAATATTTTAGAAGATCCAATAACTGTATTACTAACGAGGTTTTAATTTCATGTTCAAATAAAAATAACTTTATAAGATTATCTAAAAATATTACACATACTTAAAGCACCTTTATATACGTATATAGCTGTCTATTTACTTAATAATAAATAATCACTACTCGTAAGTTACTAACTCCTCTTCAACAACTTTTATTGATAACTTCAACATAAATTTTCGGTGTTATTGCTTGCAGCGAACTTCAACCAGTATGTTCATTAAATGCTGTTTTATTGCTCATTCGATGCCGAATGTAAATAATGTTTTTACTGCTGAAGTTTATACACTCACACTGCACTGGTAGCAAACACACAGACACACTAACACGCGCGCGCGCACACACATACAGGCACGCACAGGCGGATTCCAACGCAACACCAAAACCACTCACGACTAACGAAATTAAGAATTTTTAGATCACATCGTGTTCCTGAATCAACACCATCTCCTTCCCATAACAATTTCGTCTCTACATTTTGTATTTTCATCTCTCTAGCATCTCTCTTTTTGCTCTTCTTTTTTTTAATTAGACACAAGCTCGAATGAAATGCGTAAAGCTATCATTACGACCCACTTCCGGATAAACAGGAAGTATCTGCACCGTATGTATGCACGCACAATCACAAAGGCGTACCTTGGTAGTAGAGAGTTTCTTTTTAAATAAACAGAACTAAATTGATTAATCGTCGTGTTTGTGTTATTTATGGCTTTTAGTTCAAAGACTTTCCTTTTAATTGCAGTTTTCTCTCGGTGCTGGTCAAATAATAAAGAAAAAAGAGTTTCTTTCGACTTTGATATTAGCTTATTGATTAGCGAATGTCTAATTAGCTACCTCCGCATAAAAAAAACCGTTAAAGAAAGGAAACTAATTTTTTATTTTTGATATACTTCAAAAGCTAAGGTCTGGCAGGGATTAATTAAATGTTTATAGTTAAGTTTGAATAAACAGGAACTGCATGATCATACACGTACAAAATTAGAAAATTTAAAACAGATTTAAATTGTGATTTGAATGAAATATTTTGATTTAAATGTGTCTCTAAATAAATCGGTTAATAAAGAGGTTTTAATTTTGAGAAATTTCATCAGCGTTTCTGTTGTACCTCTATTAATACAAAGGGTACTAGGAAAGTTTTGCAATATAGCTTTGTTTATTTAATTTTTTCAAAGTAATTTCCTCTACACTCAATATACCTCTCCATCCTCCGAAACCAATCTTTAAACCAGTTCTGCCACGTTTCACTAGGGAGTAATGCACACTCGTTGTCCCAAGCCCGTAGAAAGTCCTCATCACTGGAAAAGCGCCTCCCTTTTAGCTTCATTTTCACATGCGGGAACAGAGCAAAGTCGCGGGGAGCAAGATTTGGACTCTAGGGAGGGTGCTCGAGAAGTTTCAATCCTGTCGTGGTCAAATATTCGGTGCAGGCTTTGGCGCGGTGAGCTGGAGCATTATCGTGATGGAGGAACCAGGTGTCCATTCTTGACTTTGGCCGCAAGTTCTTCATAAATCCAATGCCTTTAGGCAGGCATTTTTCAGTATACCACTTAGCTGTAACTATCTTTTGTGTGTCCAAAACGACGCGTTCCACAATTCCACTCGATTTGAAAAATACAGCTATCATTTTCTTCTCTGCAGATCGGGATTTTCTGACAACTACAGGTGTGTCCTCATTATCAAAGACCCAAACTTTGTTTTGCGCTTTGGTCGGCACATCGTAATAGTACAGCCAAATCTCATTACCTGTCATGATGTTGTTCACATACCGAAGATTGTCCCTTATTAAACTGTTTTAGCATCTCCCGGCACCAAGTCACACGTCGTGTCATCTGCTCTACAGTCAGTCGATGCCGCACCCAGAGAGAACAAAGTTTCTTCACGTGCAAATGATCATGCAGAATCGAACGAATTGCTGGTGCATTTAGGCCTGAAGTACCCTATCTGTTGGTAAGTCACTCGCCTGTCCTCGCCAAGCATTTTCCTCACAGTAGCAACGTTTTCCTCCGTAACTGACAGTTAAATTTCCCCTCTGGAATTCTCTATACCACCTGAATATCCTTGTGCGATCTGGACAAACATCACCTAGTGCAAGAGTCATTTCTTCGAAGCACTGGTCTATATTTAAACCACACACGAAATTATAACGCAAAACTGCCCTTATCTCATTTCGTGACCACGATGCCATCGCAAGCACTTACACTCTCACTGATAATGAATAATTGAGATGAATTGATTACTATGCACGTATGAACATGTCTCAACATCCAGCAACAAGCAGCTTTCTGCGATTCATTGTTGCGTCATATTGCAAAACTTTCCTAGTACCCTTTGTAAAATGGAAATTGTTCTAAATGTGTTCGAAGCAATTCCCTTCAACGTACACCGTTGGAGGTAATATTTTCACTTTTTAAAATCCATCTAACCGGGTTTCTGAAAACTGACTCTCAAAAAACGTCATAATTTCAGAACGAACTTTTTTCTTCAATGGAAAATTTTCTATCCCATGAATATTTTTTAGTTAAAGGAGTCAGAAGTTGTACATAGGTAAATCCGATGAATGCGGTGGATATTCCAAGTTTAGATTTATCCTTAAAAAATCCGTTAGTTTGGCTGTATCAAATGACGCATCATAATAACGAAGTATTAAAGTGTAGAATTGTAGATCTTTAAGTACTTTTGGAAGGCACAGTCATGTTGGATAAAATGGCCTGGGAAAAAGTTCGTGGCGTTTTTTGATGGCATTTATAAAGAACAACAAGTATTTCCTAGTTTTAGAAACATTGTAATCGGTGCAGTGGTTGGAAAGTTATTCGCACTTGAAAATGGAGAAGAATAATGAGAAAGCTATATTCTTGTGATAAAATTTGTACAACCTTGATTAAGCTTGCCCTTCAAAAAAATACTGCGTACATAACTTACATATACTAAGCGCTCTTTCTTGGCAATCGTTGGCGTTGAAACGGAATGTCACCGTTTAATAACCGGAGATGAAAAATGTAGTACGATAATCGGACTCTGCTTTTATGACATGTTGGAATATCATAAAATGGCATATATTTTTCGGCTACCTACTTTAGAGATCATTCTAAACCGTTTTTCATCGAAATGCCTTAGAGTTTGACGAGAAATTCGAATACGTCTTCTTTTTGGATGGTAATTCAACGAATGTCATATCCAACCACCAAGTTATTTCGAAAAAAGTTCGTTTCGTAAAATATGTAAATTACTCCCGCTCCAACATCCAAAGTTTCTTCAATTTCAACGCACTTAACATGATGGTCATTATTGATCGTATGTTGTACAGTTGAATATGTTTTCAAGAGTAATTGCAGTTTTTGGGCTATTTTCAAGGGCATCATTCTTTAGAGAATTGCATGTCCTAACAAATTCATAGTACTTATAATCACTTATACACAGTCGTCCAAGATGGAGTTTCACTCTTAAAATCTGATTGTAAGCAATCAAGGCATTGTTCTTCTTTTAAACTAACCAAAATCGTAGGAAATCATCGCATGATTTCCGTGAAAGATCCGTACTGACTATTTAAAAGAATCTACTGCCCACGACTGGAAAAAATGAACATAGTTTTTAAAACTTTTTTATTCAATGATATGAGTTTGGTTGCCATATATTTTATAAATTCCGAGAATCTCAAAACGTCCAGGGTATTCCTCATATAAAAGTACGATTTTTCATGTTCTTGGTTGCGTGAAAGATGTGTCTAGAAAATGACCGTTATCTTGCCGTTTAAACGAGATCATACCAGTTATCTTCTTGGGAGGATCTGTCGCTGATTAAAGCTGGAGATTATTTGCTGCCTGCCTACTTATATAAGTACGTGCACAGCAAGCAGGCAACAGACAACCTCAAGCTTTAACCTATGAAAATACTACTAGAAAATTGGATAAATGAAACAAAAGATAACCTTGAACAAGTGTAATTCAATGAAAATAAATGACTGACTAATTGAGGAAAATAAAAACGAAAACAAAAGTGGAAAATAATGAACGAAAAACGTTCATGGCAGTCAAAAATCTTGGCAGTATAATATAGTAATAATCCATGCTTTCACATCCTCCAATAGTATAATGCCAATTACAGTATTGGCAGGTCATAATTTGTTATTTCGTACATGCTCGTGGTTAGATTTAAAATCTTTGTCCTATCAGCATTCACTCGAACGATAAATAAAACCATAAAAAAGTTTGCTGTCAGATTCGATTCTGAGACCCCCGGCATATTAAAGATAGTCACTTATCACTGAACTATCAGTTAATCATCCAATAATGGGAATATAGATACATCAATTAATTACAGAATAAATAAAATGACAAAGTGCATTGGTGATAAGATAAATAGAGAAAATATTAAAATTAAAAATTTACAATTAAGTATTTTTACAAATGATTTTATTTTGATGTTGACATATACGTTTGCGAAAAAAAAAAACTTAAAAGTAGACTATACGAAATCAATTTTAAATTTTTCAAAACAAATAAAAGCAAAACAGGTTTGATAAAATGATAAATAAAATTATCATAGGGAACGATTCAAGAAGAGTTAATCACAAAAATAGAGAAAAAATAATTTTATTGTTACGGACATTGTTAGGACGAGTTAGATTAGTAAGAACAACACACACAAAAATCGGGTGTTAATTCTAACACTTTTTTAATTCTTTATCGATGTTCTTTGGCGACCATTCGTTTTTGATATTAAAATAGACGAGTGTTAGAATTGTATAAACAAATGAAAATTAATGAACATAAAAGAGTAAGTATCTTCCGCGGTGAATTTGATTTAAACAAGTCCGTTTTCTTACACTCATTAGAAGGATAATAATGTATCTCAAAAATTTTTACTGTGCAGTTTGGAGATGAAAAGCAAACTAGACAGATCGATAGGAAAGGCAGGACATCCAAATGAGTATAATGACAATGGATGAGACAGATAGAAGAGAGAGAACCTAAGGCCGAAACTTGAAAAGAAATCTGGAAAAACACTCGTTTAATAAGTTGGTTATTAAAGACACTAAATATATAAATATTGCTACAGTAACAACAACACTGCTTTTGTTTAAAAAAGATGATAAAATTAGTGCGGCTGTTTATGTTACGCGAATGTATCTTTGTTTTTACGTGGTATGTCTTTTAAATTTTGCATATTGGGACATAGACTAATCAAATACCAGTACTAAAAATTAACCTCCATCTTTAGACTAACCTAAATCGTGTAGTGTTGTAGCTATAACGAACACTCAAAGTTGACAAATTAGTTGAAAAATTGAATTAAACCGAGAACATTTTCGCGGAATAAGTTTTTATAATTTTTGAAGACAATTGTCTCAACAAAAATGCCTCGCCGAAGTTGGTTTCTGTTTTCGACAATGGAGCACCACATCGGTCAACAATTTCTTGTTGGTATTGAGAATTTCAACGTGGACGGATTTGTCATAGTGACGATCCAAAAGCAGGTTCTCCAAAAACGGTAGTCACTCAGGAAGAGTTGATTCAAGTTTAAAATAAATAACTTATATGTGAAGGTCAATACAAAATTGAATAACGAAATATCTAAAATTTTATCAACAAAGAACCCAAAATAAAAAGATGTCGAAGAATGACAACTGACCTGAAAGAAAGAAAATACATTGTATTATAGAATATGTACTAAGATTGTTTCAGGTGGTTATACCATAAAGCATAACTCACTGCGATTTTTCCAAGTCTATTATGGTAAGTAAACAAGTCTCAGAGTACGTTCTCTGGTTTCCTTTTTTCAATAAAAATAATACATTTGAAAGTTTTTTTTTTTATAGTTCCGCTTTTGGATATGCATTTCCCATCTGTAGAAACCATGATCTTGCGAAACACACGTAGCTGTGAATTGGCAGTAACTAATTGATCTTCCTTAAAAAAAAATAGACTGCAGCGTTCACTGAACCCGTCTACACTTTTATACGACCTCCCATCACAATGCGCCTTTAAAAAAAGTAAATTTCTGCGCCCTAACCTGTACATGGTATGCAGTTTCCTCTATTACTTGACAGAATTCACATATGATTTCTTTGGTCCTGGTCATATTATTCATATGTTTATTGAGCTCTCTTGAGTGCCCTGTTAGTAGATCCATAAGTTAACGAATAATCTGTCCCTACTCAGTAGGTTTATTGTAAATTTGAGCGACCGTTCCCTAAGAAACTTTTTAGGCTGTTTTTGAAATGAGCCGTTCTTCTACGAAAATTTGTAAAACTTGTTTATTAAATTTTGTTACAAAGTTTTTATTTATCAATCGTCAATGTATTTTCCCTCATTATTTGAACATCTTCTTTCTGAGAAAAATCTGTTTTCAGACCATTTTATGTCTGTTATGTCTGTTTTAACGCTTCTTTTTGATGGGCCGCACGAAGGCTTCTGTCTTATGCTAACTATTGACAAGTTGTTGAGCCTATTTGTCGGCTTTTCCATTAGTCCTGTAGCTTTCCCAAGCTAATGGCACTTTTTTGCGATACAGAGCTCATCTAGGGCACACACGACTTTTTACAAGGTTATATAGGTAAAAACAATAAAAGTAAATGCATACCAAATATAATAATACTATACGTTATTGTTTATATACTCTACGCTTATTAAATAAAAATTTTTAAATTGAATTTTCTGTTTCAGACGCCTACTTCAACATTTTGTGAACAAAAGAGATGCATACAACTAGAAGAATAAGAATTTCCACCATCACATCAATATTAATCAATCACTAAAGATTAATAGAAACCCCTTTCCACAATAATTTTCGTATTCTGTATACATACAAAGGGTACTAGGAAAGTTTTGCAATATGACGCAACAATGAATCGTAGGAAGTTGCTTGTTGCTGCATGTTGAGACATGTTCATACGTGCATAGTCGCAGCCGCGTCATATCGATGGGCTCAGTTATTCATTAGCAGTGAGAGTGTGAAGTACTTGCGATGACATAGTGGTCACGAAATGAGATAAGGGCAGTTTTCGTTATAATTTCGTGCGTGGTTTAAACATAGACCAGTGCTTCGAAGAAATGACTCTTGCACTAGGTAATGTTTGTCCACATCGCACAACGATATTCAGGTAGTATAGAGAATTCCAAAGGAGAAATTTAACTGTGGAGTATGCTGAGAGGCCGGGAAGGCCACGAACGTCAGTTACGGAGGAAAACGTTACTACTGTGAGGAATATGTTTGGCGAGGACAGGCGAGTGACCTACCAACAGATAGAGGGTACTTCAGGCTTAAATGCACCAGCAATTTGTTCGATTCTGCATGATCATTTGCACGTGAAGAAACTTTGTTCTCTTTGGGTACCGCATCGATTAACCAAAGAGCAGATAACACGACGTGTGATTTGGTGCCGGGAGATGCTAAAAAAGTTTAATAAAAGACAATCTCGGTATGTGAACAACGTCGTGACAGGTGACGAGACTTGGCTGTATAATTGCGATGTGCCGACCAAAGCTCAAAACAAAGTTTGGTTCTTTGATGATGAGGACACACTCGTAGTTGTCAGAAAATCTCGATCTGTAAAGAAGAAAGTGATAGCTGTATTTTTCAAATCGAGTGGAATTGTGGAACGCGTTGTTTTGGACACACAGAAGACAGTCACAGCTAAGTAGTATACTGAACAGTGTCTGCCTAAAGTCATTGGATCTATGAAGAACCTGCGGCCATCAAGAATGGACACCTGGTTCCTTCATCACGATAATGCTCCAGCTCACTGCGCCAAAGCCTGCACCGAACATTTAACCATGACAGAATTGAAACTTCTCGAGCTTATTTCTATGCGGATTTTGCCGTGGGTCCAGGTGCAATACTGATGATTACAACAAGAATACGAAAATTATTGTTGAAATTGGTTTTTTAACCATCTGATCAAGAAGAAAAATTTAATTCTTGTAAAACACATACTCTATCATCTACAATATGAGTCGTATAACTTCTTTTACTCAATAAAATTAAACAGCTGAAATGATAATTGTATTGCTCACAAAATCACTATAAATATTAACAACTTAACAAAGAATACCTTTCAAAATTTCTATTAAGAAAATGAAAACTTAAAGAGGAAATAACATTAATTGCAGTGAAGATCAATAAACTGCTTTAAAATCAATTATATATCTTCGAGAAGTTTGTTTTGGCAGCATATCTGTAATTCCAGTACATACATACTGATTGCACTAATGGTGGCTATTACCGTCGCCATAAACATTGAAAATATATTTGAAAAACATGTATTTAACTCATATCTTTTAAATATACTCCGAAATTATTATCTGCTACATTTTCTTTTGTCCAAATCCAAGTACAACTCGAAAAAATACATGTATCACTTCGTGTACATAAACAAGAATGTTATATACGCATGTTTCCATTTTAAAATCTTTAAAACACATCGGGATTAAAGTTATAAATATCTTTTAAAATAAAACCGCGCAAAATCGCGAAAACAATTCCACTTTGTGCAAGAACATAATGAAAATTAATCGCGTCGCTCCAGCTCAAAAAACAATTATAAATAACAAACGCAATCCAAAACAGATCATAACTTGGGCCCTGATGATTTCTCTTTTTTTCCTTCACTTCTTTTTCTCAGTTTCTGATGCCTTTTCTTTCTGTTGTTGTTGTCAGCCAGCGCTAAACACTTTGATAAACGAGAACGACGCGAAGGAATTTCCGCGCAATAGGCTTTCGGTCGTACACAAAACATCACTTAAAGTATGTATGCTGGCCGCTTACTGCAAAAGAAAAGAAGCAAAAAGCCGATGTTTTAACGGTGTGAAAAGCCCGAGTTCGAATTTATGCGAATTCTTCGGCGTCTGCGTGTGCGTCCTGCATGTGTTTCACGAATTGCAAAATAAAATATGTATGATACGGGCAAAAGTCGAGAGGTGCATACGCAGTATAACTGCAGGAATGAAGCTATTGTGTTAAGTAGGCATACATTATAAAATTGAATAAATTTGCTTAAAGAAAAATTATAAATTTGGGTATTAATAATAACTTTATTGCCCGACAGTGTAGTTACTTATAGTACGACAATAGTATTCTTACCATATATACATACGTATATAAAGCAATCGATTAACGAACAAAAAAAGTCAAATAGTTTGCCTAATTTTAACATGTTATAGTATGAAGTATTAAAGTGTGCAAGACAAAAGTATTTCAACAAAATAAGCACAAATACTAAATGAGAAAAAGTGAATCAATAAAATATGATTTTAAATTCCGGTAATTCATAATAAAAGCACTAATCTGATCTTCAAACATGAACACATGTACGCCCGCAGAATCCCTGCTTTAGTCGTCATCTTCCGCTTCTTCACTAAGAAGGATCAGTATAGTACTTATTATAATTCTTCACCATATGATAAAATGTCAATTCAAAAGTGATGATTTCGATGTGCAAGACAAAGAACGTTCTGGTAGACCGAAAAAATTTGAAAATGCGAAACTGCGGGAGTTATTGGATGAAGAATCAACTCAAACTCAAAAACAATTGACAGAAGTGTTAAATGTGGCCCAAGACACGATTAGTGAGCGATTACGAGCAATGGGAAAAATTCAAAAGATGGGAAAACGGGTGCCACGTCAATTGAATGACAGGCAAACGGGAAATCGAAAAATCGTCTGCGCAATGCTACTTCAAAGGTATGATCGTAAGTCGTTTCTGCATCGAATAGTGACGGGTGATGAAAAATGGATTTATTTCGAAAACCCTAAGAGCAAAAAATCATGGTTATCACCTGGCGAAGCATCGACTCGATGAATAGTTTTGCTCAAAGGACAAACAGTTTTTTTTTGGGATGGCATCCATAAATTTCTTGAAAGATGGACAAGATGTGTAGAATCAAATGGCCAATACTTTGAATAAATAAAATTTTCCATTTTCCTGAAAAATTATGTAGTTTTTTTACGAAAAAACTGGCAATGACTTTCGGGTACACTTGGAATGCATACTATACAATATATAAATAGAGTAAAAATTTAAGGCCCGTAGTGTATCAGCATATGAATAATACATGAATAATTATTAAAACGTCGCGGACATTCAAAACAATATCTCTTCAGGAAAAAGGTTTTAATAGAGAACTGTCGAGCGTTCCGCCAAAATAAGCAAACAATTTTATATTGCAGGGGCTTTCAAATTTAACCTTGGGCGTCTCATACAGCAAAACCGGTAAAGGGAGCGTTGCAAGCACTTGAATGAGATACAATATCGCACCCGCGTACTCTCCAGACCTTGTCCCGTCTGACGATCACCTTTTCGCATCAATGGAACACGTGCTTGCAGAGCAGCACTTCGTCAATTTCGAAGAAGTTAGAAAATGGCTCAATGAATGGTTTTGCTCAAAGAACGAACAGTTTTTTTGGGATGGCGACAATAAATTGCCTGAAAGATGGGCAAGATGTGTAGGACTAACAGGCCAATACTTTAAATAAATAAATTTTTCCATTTCCTTTAAAATTATGTAGTTCTTTTACGAAAAACATCGGTAAAGAATTTCCGGTACACCTGGTTTATATATGATCAAAAAACCTTTTTACCATAGAGGTGGTGTCGGGTTATAGTTGTATTATAAAACAATCATGTTCATATATGTGTTTGCTGATATACAAATTTAACCCATTCTTTCCTATTCATTGAATTACTTTTTGCCTTTTCCTATGTCGTTTCGCTTCTCTGTAGTATTTCTCTAATTACCTGGACCCCTATGGATGGTTTTAGATATTTCTCTTTGTTTTCGATTCTGAGCTTTGGCTTCCCAAATTTGATTAAGTATTATTTTATTATTCATTCGCTGCAGGTGTCCCCATCAACTAAGTTGCCTACTTTCAATAAATTCCAGTATTGGTTCAATTGAAAGTTCTCCTCTTATTTGAATGCTCCTTATCTTATTTGTGATTGGCATGCCCTTGACCCTCCCTAAGAACCACATTTCAGCCTCTCGAATTCTGCTTTTTTTTGTTGGGTCAATATCCAGGGTTCACATACAAATGTCAAAATAAGTCTATAGATTACTTTAAATACATAGCTCTGGCTTGTTTATGAATGACTGTCCCATCTCTTATAAAGAACATAGTCGACTTCTGCTCCAACTTGCAAGTAGTAGCCATGGTCTATGGAATCATACGCCTTGGAAAAGTCTGTGTAAATAACATCAACTTGTTGGTGAGAATCCAATGCCAAGAATAAAAATTGCGTAATATTGACAAAAGTTTGTAACTATTGATCTGCCTGGTATAAATCCATGCTGATGAATAGACAGGGCTGTATGTGCGAATAGATTTTTTTAGATAAAATGCATTCTAGATCTTTTACGAAATTACATAAGGCATTTATAGATCCGAAATAAGATATAATTAATTTAAGCATTGAGAAATGAAGATGTGTTGAGAATTAAGTTAAACAAAATCATGAGAGGGTAGGCCAATATTTCGTACAATAAATTGATATAATCATCACCATAAGTATCATAATTCGGAATACTGTAGGTAAAATTTATTCAAAACAAAAGCAAAATGATTTGTAGAAATACTGCAGGAAAGGAAAGACCTTGTTTTACAAAGAGGTCTCTTGTTTAGATTTTATTATCATACAAATAGATTGATCATCTCTATTTAGGAACGGGGCAATTATAAATAAGTATTACATGAATGAGTTCAAGTTTAAAACAAATATATCTTAACAGCGCCATCTGTAGAAGAGCATAAGATATAAAATATATCGGGTGTTTTTTTAGAGGTATAGAACTTTAAGTTGGCAACACTTTTTTAACTGGCGGCCATTTTGTCAGCTGTTAAGTGATTTATATTTAGTTTGGTTTGTCATTTCAACATGAATAGACTGGCGCCTGAACAACGCTTGCAAATTGTGCAAATTTATTTTGAAAATCATGGTTCTGTTCGAAATACGTATCGCGCACTACGTCAATATTACGGTCAACAGTCCATCAGAGCAATTAATTCGATTAACTATGGAACGTTTTCGCACCACGTATACTCTAAATGATAACACGCATCCAGAGAGACGTCGTACAGTGCGTACAGAAGAAGTCATTGCTGCTGTATAGCGTAGCGTAGAGGAAGACCCGAATTAGTCTATCCGCCATCGTGCACAGGAATTGGATATGTGTCCATCCACTTTATGGAAGATTTTGCGGAAAGATCTAGGTTTGCGTGCTTCCAAAATCCAACTCGTGCAAGAATTGAAGCCACACGATCACCTAGCAAGGCGTAGATTCGGTGAATGGGCCCAAAATAAGATTGCCGTTGATCCCGATTTTCATAATCGAATTTTGTTTAGCGATGAAGCTCACACAAAACTGCCGTATTTGGAGTGATGATAATCCTCAAGTGTATGTTGAGACACCGTTATATCCAGAAAAACTGACTGTTTGGTGTGCTTTATGAGCTGGTGGAATAATTGGTCCGTACTTCTTTAAAAACGAAGCTGGCCAGAACGTTACAGTCAATGGTGACCGCTTTAGAGCCATGATTACTGACTTTTTCGTTCTTCAATTGAACAATCATGATGTGCAGGAGTTGTGGTTTCAACAAGACGGCGCAACATGTCACACAGCTCGTGCCACAATTGATTTATTGAAGGAAACGTTTGGTAACCGCATAGTTTCGTTTCGGACGCGTGAATTGGCCTCCAAGATCGTGCGATTTAGCGCCGCTTGACTATTTTCTGTAGGGATATGTGAAGTCGCTAGTCTACGCCGATAAGCCCGAAACGATTGACCACTTGGAGGACAACATTCGCCGCGTTATTGCCGATATACGGCCACAAATGTTGGAAAAAGTCATCGAAAATTGGCCCTCTAGATTAGACTACGTCCAAGCCAGCCGTGGCGGTCATATGCTAGAAGTCATATTTAAATTACATATAATGCCAGAAGATTATCTTTCGAATAAAGTAAATTTCATGTCAATTTAAAAAAATCATATTTGTTTTATTCCATTTCAAAGTTCTATACCTCTAAAAAAAACACCCGTTATTTATAATTTGAAGAGTATTACTTTTTAACAAATTTTAGTTGTATGTAAAAAATGTAGATCCAATTTTTTACTACATAAGTTTCTGGTCAAAAAGCAATGTTCCAGTAAAACTTCGGAATGTAATACTGAAATTATTAAGGCACGAAGAAACTGTACGAGGTGCGGAAAGTAAATAACGAGGTCTTTGCTTCCAAGATGATAACACTGACGTGTCAAATGTACAAAGAACGAAAGATTATACACAATTGAGACAAAATTACTTGGCGGTGAATCTGCGTAATACACACCCGTAACGCGTAGTAATTAACTGAATTATAAGCCAGTAGATACCAGGTCCGTATTGAGAACGCTTCGGAATTTGTACCTGTTTAAATTATATAGGTAATATATTGGGTCTGGGAAAAAGTTCGTGGCGTTTTTCCCGATAGAAGGCATTGGTTGCCGATAACTAAAGAACAACAAGTCACAGCGACACCACCGACGGCTCGTTTTTTAGATGACCTTCCGAACGTTAGTTTGAGCGTAGAAACATTGTAATCGGTGCAGTGGTTGGAAAGTTATTCGCACTTGAAAATGGAGAAGAATAATGAGAAATTTCGCTATATTCTGCAATATTATTATGATAAGGGGAAGAACGCTGCGCAGGCTTGTGATAAAATTTGTGCTGTGTACGGTGAAGGTACTTTATCGAAATCTGTTGCGCGGAAATGGTTCGCTCGCTTTCGTTCTGGAAATTTCAATATAAAAGTTACGCTCCGGTCGTCCAATCACTGAAAAATCTGATGAAATTCTTGAAAAAGTCCAACAGGATAAGCATATCAGCAGTGTCGATATTGGCATGGAGCTAGGCATTGACCACAAAACTGTTTTGAACCATTTACACAAAGCTGGTTACAAAAAAAGCTTGACGTATGGGTTCCTCATGAGTTGAGCGTGAAAAACATGATGGACCGAATTAACATCTGCGATGCGCTGCTGAAACGGAATGAAATCGAGCCGTTTCTGAAACGTTTAATAACCGGAGATGAAAAATGGATTACGTACGATAATCGGAAGCGTAAAAGATCGTGGATAAAGGATGGTGAGCCGTCACAAGCGTTCGCTAAGCCAACATTGACGCCAAAAAAAGTGATGCTGTGTGTATGGTGGGACTGGAGGGGAATCGTCCACTACGAGCTACTTCAGACGATTGATTCTCAACTCTACTGTGCACAACTAGAGAGATTACGCCAGGCGATTGAAAGAAAACGGCCCGAATTGATTAATAGGAAATATCATGACAACGCCCGACCACACACTTCTTTGATGACCCGTCAAAAATTGAGTGAGTTTGGTTGGGAAGTTTTGATGCACCCACCTTACAGTCCGGATATAGCACCCTCTGACTATCATCTGTTTCGATCTCTGCAGAACTCTCTCAATGGAATTAAGTTGGTTTCAAAAGAAGCCTGTGAAAACTACTTGATTCAGTTTTTCGACCAGAAACCACAGAAGTTTTTCACCGATGGGATCATGGATCTACCAAAAAAATGGCGAAACATTGTCGATAATAATGGAGCATATTCGGTTTAAATGAATTCGTCCACGCGCCATGCGGGGACCAGTTGAATTTTACTGAAAAAACGCCACGAACTTTTTCCCAGACCCAATATATAAATCGGGATAATTATTGGACAAATTACATTTTAATATTCTAATATAAAAGATATAAATCTATCATTTGGACGTGAATGAATATTTTAATTTAATAAATCTCTTTTTTTGTAATTATATTTAATAATTATCAAGAAAATAATTACCAACTGCCCTGTCTTTTAAGCTGTTGTGGTCGACGTGGTCATTTCATTAATAGGTAACTATAGTCAAGTAAAATGGTCCTATCTGGACTATGTGACAAAAAAAAAAACAATTAAAACTTAATATTTTTAAAATGTTTAAATATTTGCTCTCTGCTGAGAATAATAAATGATTAAATTTTCATTGAAATTTCGTACTTTTTTCAGAGAAAATTTAATGATCCACGTAAACGAGTATATTCTGCTGTTCATTTGGACATACTTCTAATAAAATGTCTTACGTACTCCTGTGAAAGCTCATTCCAAACAACTTGTAGGATATCTGGAAGCTGTTGCAAATTCATTGGAGGATTAAGAAGCATACCAAACCCTTCCACCTATCATATCCTATGTTCTATGTGCGATCGGATTGATGACGGCGCAGGCCAACTGAAAATATTGATATTGGCTTCTTGCAAGAATTATAATGTAACAGCTGTAACGTGCAAGTGGGTATTGCCTTGCTGTAATAACGTATTATATATACACACTAAAGTGAATGGTTCCAGAACTTCTTAAATGTACTTTTGAGCATTTAAATGGCCTCGAAGGAATACTAAGAGTTCTATTTCCTATGTCAGTTCCATCCCAAATCATCAATGCTCCAATAAGTGCAGTCTCATGTTTTACAACCTGTCTTTTTTCTTTTAGACGCCAACCATCAACAAAAAAGAAATTCAATGATTCTGTACTTCTGAAGAAAAACATACCAAACCCTTCCACCTATCATATCCTATGTTCTATGTGCGATCGGATTGATGACGGCGCAGGCCAACTGAAAATATTGATATTGGCTTCTTGCAAGAATTATAATGTAACAGCTGTAACGTGCAAGTGGGTATTGTCTTGCTGGAATAACGTATTATATATACACACTAAAGTGAATGGTTCCAGAACTTCTTAAATGTACTTTTGAGCATTTAAATGGCCTCGAAGGAATACTAAGAGTTCTATTTCCTATGTCAGTTCCATCCCAAATCATCAATGCTCCAATAAGTGCAGTCTCATGTTTTACAACCTGTCTTTTTTCTTTTAGACGCCAACCATCAACAAAAAAGAAATTCAATGATTCTGTACTTCTGAAGAAAAACGTACCGTGCTTCACATATCAAATGTTGTTGAGTAGCTTTCAAATATATTTTTATATGTTGGCATAACAAAGAAAGCTTTCATCACCTATTATAAGCTTATATATTTTCATTTCTTCTTAATCATTTAATTACTATTTCCTTCCTTATTTTCTTTTTCAAAATAAGGAAGCATTAATTGAAAATCAGTGATTAAATGATAAATAATAGTTCAGGATTGAATGGCTTCAATAAAGAATTTGCAAGGAATGTATATTGGATAAATCTTAAAATTTAAAAAAGGGAATTTTCTATAAAAATCGCAATTTTTTTTAAATAAAATTTGTCAGGATAATTCTCCCATTTGGAAACAATCAACTACAAACTGTAATAGACTCATACATAATATACACAAATATTGTCTAAATGGCCTAACATTGGTAGCAGACCATGAAGAACTAATGGTTAATCCGAAACCTTAGATAAACTATGCATGTTGACAGATTTAAAAAGAAAATGAACAACCGAATTTTTTATACGACGGTGGTGTAAACAGACTATTCAATACACTAGCATATTTGATTCTAACAACCTGACTTATAGATGCTTGATTTTAATTGGCTTATAAAGTTGCCAAATTTTGAAGGTGATTTAAAGTCATTTCAACAAAATGCTAGTAAATAAATAGATGTAAAATAAAATAGGAAAACGAAGTAAAACGAGACGGATAACAAAATAATTTCTGAATACTTACATCTTGTTTCTTTAATTTTCAAATGAAGTAGAGAATGTGTGTTCGAATGATAAATTATTCTCACCTGCAACAAAAAATATATAAATTAGTAAATTGTAAACAGTTATTTATTTAAAAAAATAAAATCACTTAAAGAGGTATTTTGTTAGGGTGAAAAAATGTGTTTTAGGGAGAAATATTAAAACGAATAAATACAATATAATTTTTGTAACATATAATAGATGATGTAGTATTACATGAATATTTTTTGTTTTTAAAAAGAGGAAGTACTAGTATGGAGGTGATTGTGAAATGTGATATACAAAACAGGTACTTCTATCTTACGTGTAATATATAGCAACTGATTTATCTAAAACAAAAAGAAAATTCAATCATCACGAGACCGTACATTAGGTGAACTGCAAAACACTTTTAATTAACTCACAAAATTGATAAAGCACAACTCTTGTACAATTTTGAGGATCTATTATTGTAATATTATTATTAATTATCACATTTCCTAACATCTTAAGGCTAAAAACAGAGTGATTGGCAGGCCGTAAGTTAATATTGTGCACGCGCTGGTGGTGCGATGATGATCTTTGGCTGTAACATTCTTTTAAACGAGAAGGGAAACCCCATAAATTGATTTGAAATTCCTGATGTGATAATCTATAACTTATTATTAAACTATCAGTCGGCAAGTATCAGTATTTATTTTTTTACAAGTTCTTATGTTTTTCTCTGATCTAGTCCTTCTCCTTCCATTATCTTCAACGTGCCATTTACTGGATTATTTAAAGCATAATGTTGGTCTTGTTGCCTCCTTTTTATTTTCTAATCCACACATTCTTCGTATTTAGATACTTTAGATCTTTTTATGTAGTCTTGCTTTTGAATGCTGAGAAAATGTCTATTTTGATATTTAGAATTATGGTGTGTTTCACGCTCGAGTATTATGCAACGTCTTTAGGTGGTTAAATCCGTCGAAATTAATTTCCTGATCTGAATGCTGTCTATTGAAAATTCAGTGTGAATGTAAAAATTTGTTTGTCACTTCACGCTATTTTTCTGGAATTTGGCATTATTTCCCCTTGATGTTATTTTTACCCTTTCTCGCATATTTTAATTACTTTATTTTTATTAGTAACTGATGGATATTCATTTAGTATTCTTCTATTTCTAAAGTCGTTCCAGTTCTCAGAATTTACTTCAACCACCTTAATTGGCGATTTTCAGATAATACATATATAAGCTTTTACAGAGTAATGTTGAACCTATTGTGTCATTTATGATTGTTTTTATCTTACAACTTCACAACTTATCTTTATTATTAGAATATTTTTATCTGTTTTTCTATCAGTGACCATATGATACAGCAATGTACGTAAAATGTCTTGAGTTTTGCATAGTGAGACTTAGAGGGCGCCACTAATTAAATAACAGTATTAAAAAGTAACCTCCATCTTTAATCAACTTAAATCAAAAGTGCCAGTGCGATACGTGTAGTATTGTAGCTACCACGAACTGTCAAAGTTGACAAGTTAGTTGAAAAATGGGATTAAACCGAGAACATTTTGTCGGAATAATGTTTTATAATTTTCAAAGACAATTATCTCAACAAGAATGCCTCGCCGAGTTGGTTTCTGTTTTCGGCAATGAAGCACCACATCAGTCAACAATGTCTCGTTGGTATGGAGAATTCAAACGCAAACGGATTAGTCTTAACGACGATCCAAGAACAGTTCACCAAAAACGGCAGTCACTCCGGATAACATCGATGCTGGGCGCAAGATCACCAACGAAGATCGACATGTGACATATCGCCAGATTGAAGCATTATTGGAGAATTCAAAGACCTCAATTCAAAAAAAATTTGCGTAAAGAATTGTGTATAAAAAAAATAGTTTCCCGTTGGATACAACATCTGTTGACCGAAGAACAGAAAGCAACTAGGGTGAATTGATGTCAAAAAAACCCTAGATTGCTTCAACGCCGGAAACTCTAAAAACGTGTAAAATATTGTCAGTGGTGATGAATCTTGAATTTACTCATACGAGCCAGAAAGTAAACGCCAATCGTGCGTTTGGATGTTCCAAGGTGAAGAAAAGCCGACAAAGGTCATCCGTTCTCGAAATATCTCCAAAAAGATGGTCGCGACATTTGTCTCGAAAGCCAGGTCATGTAGCAACAATTCCTCTACAAGATCAAATAACTGTTACCGCCCACGTTTTTCTTATTAAATAGTTACAGCAGTCCATTTGACGTGTTTGTTCTATGCATTATACTGCGCCTAAATTCAGTTTCTTCATTTGTTATATCACTTAGATATTTAAAAGATTTTACTTGTTCCATAAGCCTCATTGCTACGGCTGTGTTTACTACTTTTATATTTTTGCTGATCAACATTATTTACATTTCTCAATGTTTATGAATGTGTAGCCTAACTCTTATCAAGTGCTAAATTTCATATCGCTATATTCCATGGATTGGAAATGTCCTTATAAGTTATCAGAACTAGGTCATCACCACATGCCAGTCCATTAATTACTACAGGTTTTACTTTATAATAGTCATAATTATTTTTAGCGTAATAATCCTTTATCTCTAACATAATTTTATTAGTGGCAATAATAGGCAGTTATGGGTTCAATATATCTTTCTGTCATATGTTTACAATCGTAAATTTTTGAGATATTTCATTATTAATTTTCAGCATGTGTTTCGTATTATTACTAGATAATAATAAAATAATATAAATTGTAAGAATAGTATACATATTTTGGGCGGATTGAGTAAATGTTTTTAGAAAATTAAATTTGAATGAAAAAATATGAGTAAATATAAGCAATATCAAGTAGGTTGTTAGTAACCGGAACAAAGAACATACACTGAAAAAGTATAAGTTTTTATTGTCCTCGAAATATATTAATTGATGACAGGAAAAGTTCTATGAAAGAAAGAAAAGAAAAGTTCTATGGAGAAAAGAAAGGAAAATTCATGCAAACGAGGTTTGATACAAAACAAAAGAATATAGATGAGTATCGTACGCAAACGATTCTTCTCATGTCATGTCAGAATAAAAGAAATACAATTATTCAATTTACTCGTTTTCTTTTGTCAATCTTCGATTGATTAGGTTTATGATTTGCTTGTGTTCATTTAGGGAAGATTGATACAAATTATGAGTTGTTCTTGGTTACATCCAGACTCGGTTGTTTATTTCATCATAACATTTCATTCTCTGACTTCCTTTTATGTTATTTTTTAGTTTTTCCATCTTCCTACTGTTTTTTAGTTAATTTCGTGGGTGGCATTCAACGTGTATGTCTCAGACCATTTTCTTTTTTCTTCTATCCACAGGTTTCACTTTAAATTAAATTTCAGTATTTGGTATCTGAGCAGGAAGACTTACTTCGACTATTCTTCGTGTCTTCATTTCGCTTGCTTGGATATTTTTTCTTCATCGTTTATTCAGCGTTCATATTTCGGAACAGCAAGATAGGGACATAGACAGTGATTTGGGAACGAAATTATAAAAATGTTTTGTATGACTTTTGTTCATGGCCTTTACTATTTCGCTCATGAATATTTTTGCGTTTTTTTCAATTTATACTAAAATAATCCCCCTATTCTCATAAAATGCTCTTGAAATATATTAATAAATCTACTTTTAGGTTCGTAATGTATTAAAATTGTCTAAAAATAGATGAGTGCATATGTTATACTACCACTTTTGTAACACATGGATCAATAAGTCCCGAGACTAACCCATAGATGGCGCTCGTAGTAAACCAGTAACCACGTCTTTCTAGAGTACTAACCTTTGCTTGAAACGTGTCAAAATTTTAAGTCGATCGCACCAGAAACAGCTGAGTTATCGAGGTTGGAGTAAAGTCGTTTTGTAGTTTGTTTAAACAATGGAAAAAGCCGAGTTTCGTGTTCTGATAAAACATTGTTTTTTAATGGGTAAAAACACCACGCAAGCAAAACAATGGATTGAAAAATGTTACCCGGACTCTTGTCCATCAAAAGCAACGATTTGTCGGTGGTTTGCCGAGTTTAAACGTGGTCGTACCGACACAAATGACGCGGAACGCTCGGGTAGACCTGTGGAAGCCGTTACACCGGAAAATGTGAGTGAAGTGACAAAAATTATAATGAAAGATCGTAAAGTGAAGCTCCGTGAGATTGCTGAGATGACACAGATATCATATGGAAGTGTATTTAAAGTGTATTTACTATCCTTCATGAAAAATTGAGCATGAAAAAGGTTTTTTCCAAGTGGGTGCCGCGATTGCTTTCGATGGAACAAAAACAGCAACGAGTCGATGATTCAGAAAGCTGTTTATCGCTATTTACTCGCAACAAAAAAGATTTCTTGCGTCGTTACGTGACCATGGACGAAACATGGATACATCACTACACTCCAGAGTCGAAGCGGCAGTCATCTGAGTGGCGCACAGCTGGCGAAAGCCGTCCGAAACGTCCGAAAACGCAGCAGTCAGCTGGCAAAGTCCTGGCGTCAGTTTTTTGGGATACACATGGCGTGATTTTCATTGACTACCTCGAAAAAGGTAAATCGATCAACAGTGATTATTATATTGACTTACTGGTGCGTTTGAAGGAGGAAATCGCAAAAAAACCACCGCACATGCAGAGAAAAAAAATCCTTTTTCACCAAGACAATGCACCCTGCCACAAGTCGATGAAAACAATGGCAAAATTGAACGAATTGGGTTTTGATCTGCTTCCCCACCCCCCATATTCGCCAGATTTAGCCCCCAGTGACTACTGGCTCCTTGCTGATCTTAAAAAAATGCTCCAGGGAAAAAGATTTGGCTCAAATGAGGAGGTCATCGCTGAAACTGAAGCTTATTTTGAAGCGAAAGATAAACTTTTTTATAAACATGGTATTGAAAAATTAGAAAAGCGTTGGAACCATTGTATCACCCTAAAAGGTGATTATGTTGATGAATAAAAAAAAATTTTGCAAAAAAAATGTTGTTTTCATTGTTAGTCTCGGGACTTATTGATCCATGTGTTACTATTTTATAGTAATTTCTGTCAAGATTAAATTTTTGGCCACGTTTTTCGAATTTGGTAATACTGAGGCCTGTGAGCAATGTGAATATGAATTTGGTTTGCATTTGTAAATAAGTTACGATAATATAGTGACCATTTAACATTTACCATATCATCAACAGAATTTGGATGGTGTCTGATTGCTAATTCGTAATGTATACAGTATCTGGCAGTTGCATTGGAGCCACCCTTGCGTATCAAGGAATTTGTAAAACAAGCCATTTGTTTTACATATATTTCATGTTTTCAATTTATTTGGTATTGTTCTTTATTTTAATATAATATAAAGGAAAAAACATTTCCGGTACATCATATATTATTTTTTATGTGTCAGTAAATCTTTCAAAGTATATGAAAAATAAATATATTTTATTTTTCCCGACAAAATAGAATAATTCCTTAATATAAAGAAAGGAAATAAGAAAAATTTGGCAATGTCACTTTTATAAAAATCATTACAATCGAATGATATTACAGTATTTTTAAAATATTTGGCATTGTTCTTTATTTTAATATAAAGAAAAAGAACCTTTCCGGTACCCCTTATATTATTTTTTTATATCAGTAAATGTTAAATAAATTAGTAACAGAAACGTATGCAAAATTACGCAAAACAGAAAACCTCTTGATTAACACGTTTCTAAATTTAAAATAATTAACGACTAGTTGTTTTTATAGGTTTAAAAACAGCACACAGATACAAGTACGCGAGCAACTTTACGATTTCACATGAAATACTACAAAGACAGTGGAGTCTTTCAAAAATCTTATTTATAATTATAATTAAGCAGTGTATATATTTAGTGGACGACAAATACACATCTCTTGGCGCAGAGTATACGACGAAATCAACTTAGAAACTCGAACGGTCCAAATGAAAAAGAGCAACACTGTTATTCCACTGTCGTAAATCACTTTTTTTTCTGCCGTCGCACAAGTGCGACCGAAAAACTGAAATAACGCAGCCTTAATATCACATTCATTGTTTTATAACGGTTTGTTTGTAATATAAGGAGGACGTAATTTATGATTGCCGTTGGTACTGAAGAAACGGATGACTGCAGAGAAAGACATGGTCAGAAGAAGGAACATCAACAAAAGTAGTTGCTTTTCTTCTGCACGCACGAAGATGACATCGAGAGAGAAAAAAAAAGCGACTTCTCGAGATGAAGGATCGCAGATGAACGTAACCGTGTCCGAACGCTGTTATATACGGCGCGTAGGTATACATATGTATATACAATGGCGGACAAACAAATATCTTTCTTTTGGCATATTGCAAATATGCGATTATTTTTGACAATGTATAATAATTAAAGGAGAATTATTATGTAGAAATTAAGAAGACGCTCATTTTTATTAATTTCGATAGAAAGTAATTAGTTACTTTTACTAAGAAAATTGCCTTAAGATGCAAAATAGACGAACTCCATACCAACATATAAAGTACCAACTGCAGTAAAACTACATGCGACAATTTTTAAACTATTACTGCACCGTTCAGCATTAGCGAAATATTAAATGTTCCAAACGATTTAAGAGGTGTTGACTTGTCCTGATAAATTTTTCCATGAAATAGAATCATTCGTATCTATCTTCATGCTATGTTATAAGCCAGCTGACAGTTCTAATTTAATTCTGGAAAAAAAATGTGTGATTTGGTTGGGTGTTTTAAATTTTATAAAAAGTTGAGAATTAAAGACCAAAGTGTGGTTCACGACATTCCGTGATGATTGTAATCTTAATAACGCTCCTCGTTCAGGACGGCCCGCTGAGGTTGATCACTACAAAATAAAGGGGTTGATCGACTGAAGCCCACGACATAACACGAGGGATGCCAAAAACGTTAAACACCACTCAAGCATTTACGACCACATGAAAAAGCTAGGATACCTCAGAAAGCTCGATATTTGGGTTCCTCATAAATTTGAAGAAGTTTCCTTGACGGTGTGTATAAACAATTGTTCCTTAAATATGGGGGAAGCGATCCTTTTCGAAGCAATAGGATAATTAATGATAAGATGTGGATTGTTTACAACAATGTGGTGTGAAGTGTAAAAATGGTTGTGGTTTCGACCTGAAAATTTGCTTCAAATGTTTTCGAAAGCAGATATTCATCAGAGGAAGGTTATGTTCTCAATGTGACGGAATTTTAAAAGTACCGCGTTTTTAGAACTTCTACCAAGAAACTAAACAATTTTGTGCATGAGTGCCCAACTGGGTTATAAGTCCTTTCGACTTGTCACGACCACGGGAGCGAGAATGTGTATTCAGTGCGTGCAAAGTATTCTATGGCTTTGTTGCTAACCTCTCCTCGCCGTAAGAGGGGAAATAGTGTTAATTACTTTGCCTTAACACTGAAGGGTATCGGACCATCCCCGAAACGAGAAACGATTCCTTAAAAATCGCTACTTGGAAAGAGTTTCGAACCATTGGCTTCTCTAGATACGTATCTGAAGTCCATAGTTCTTACTATCTCGGCATAATTCAAATATATATATTGTCGGCATTTAGACAGTTTTTACGAAACCATTATCTAGAAACATCCAGAGCTACTCGTTAATCGGAAAGGCATAGTATTTTATTACGACAACGTGAGACTAACACAAGTCTGATCACTTGGTCAAAAACTATTACATCTTGGATGGCATATGCTGCCATACCCATCATACTATCTGGACTTTGTGCCTTCAGACTTCCACTGAAGGCACAAAGTCCAATTTTAAGTCTTATTTTCATTCTCTTCAAAACCATCACCTTGTAAAATTTCTCGCCGACGAAAGTAGATTCTTCTATAAATGAGGAAGTATGAAGATGGTAAAATTTGATCGCACAAAACGTATAATAAGAAATAATATAATGATGTTTTCTGACAAAGCAATACATAATAAGAACTGCAATATAACTGTATGCAAAAATTTTAATACTTTGTGCAGTTTAAAAACAGCTTAATACGAGCGACCTTACTGAAGGATATCAGTTGCACCAAAAAATATTAATTTTAGCAAAATTACTGCGCTTGCACGTGTAGTATAACGACACCTGAAATGTTATTTAAGTTATTAAGGATATTCATTTGCAATTTAATTGTTTATTAATATTTATTCAAAGCAAGTTTTATTGTAAACATATATTATGCATAAAGGTTTCGTATAAATGATAGCATGATGATAATTTAAAAATAAAACGTTCAGTTAGCGTAATGGACAGTCTCATTAGAGTATTTAACCATTTAATTAAAAGCGATATTTTTTCTAAAAGATAGTCGATCTCATTTGCTGATTTTTATAAAAAATTTATGAACACTGCTTCATTACCTAGAGGTAACTCTTGCAATAAATTTTCAACATTCCCGATCCAGTTCCTCTAACTCATAATCTGTTTTCTGTTTCTTCTGATCAACCAACCAAATAATTTCTATACAAGAAATTTTCAACCATGACGTCGATAAATACGATAATTAACACAAAGTTTTATTGTTATGAAACTATCGAAACTACTATGGTGCACAAAAAATTGTAGTGTCTACTGTAAATAACCAGTTGAAGTAATGAGGAAAACAGTGTGTAAATTCTTCTGTAATTTTTTTTTATCGATTTGCAATTATTATAAGTAGCTATAATATAATATAAAAATAAACTGTGATTTACATTATGCTTTCAGTTAGTGTCCGACCCGAACCTGCAGGTTTTGTATCTGTAATAAGAAAAACTGCGGAACAAAAGTACTCGTAGTTGCATCAGTGTTTACCTGTAGTAGAATATTGTTGATTTTATAAAATGTTAACTTATAATGTTTCCTCGAATCCAAATAAAATCACTGGACTTTTTTTTATAAAGCGTGAAGTGGAAATTTTTGGTTAGATTTTTACTTCTTTTAATAAGCTATAAATAATAACTTGATGAAAATTGTCCAAAATGTATTTTTTTGAAAAGATAGCTGGCGTTTGTTACATAACAATGCACTATCTCATCGCTCGACACTTATCACTGATTTTCTAATTACAAAATTAAAAAAACACCACAGGATACTGCCTTAGAACTTTTTTATGAAATCTATGTTTGCTACTTCACATGTGCCTATTATTTTATTATTACATAAACGATGCGGTTGATGAAGTTATTACAGTCATTAATATAAGTAATTATTCGCATTTGCAATTAAAATATGAATATCTACATACAGTCAAAGAAGAAAGTAATCGTCCTATTTACGGTTTTATACATAAACATAATATTATCCTCATTAACTGTCTAATATTTTTGGCATAAACGACCGATAAACTAATAAGCATGATGTATATCATTAAGTATGTGACTGATACAGTGAGTGGTTATTAGTTTTAAACTTAAAATGCCTCGATCTAAAGGGACATCATTAGATCAAAGAAATATTGTTATATTATTTTAACAAAATAATTCAATGCCTACAATTCTTAAAACGACAAAAACAATAGCGTACAGTACAAGACTTACGAGGGAGCGTTTTTATATTCGCGGAATGAGCGGGTTGTAGAGGGGTGAGTAGGCGCATTGGGGGCGTGGCCCGTACAGCGGCTCATGATTAGTATAAATACGAAGTTTCATTGTTATTAGACAGTTAGTCTTTGAGCTATCGTCAACCAAGTAACATAATCAGGAGTGAAAAGTGAAATATGGAAAAAATCGAATATCGTGCCGTTATAAAATTCCTTACCAGGCAAGGAAAATCAGTCGCGACCATAATGAATGAGATGTCATTGGTTTACGGCGACTCTTGTCCAGGAAAAACCATGGTGTACAAGTGGCATAGTTTATTTAAACAAGGAAGGGAATCCCTTGAAGACGACCCGAGGCCGGGCAGGAGCATTGAGGTGACCACGCCAGCACTTATCCAAAAAGTTGAACAAATTGTACTCGAAGATGCTCGACTAAAGAAGAAACAACTCGCAGAAATGGTTGGAGTATCCGATACAACAATTTTGAAATCCTACACGATTATCTCGGCATGTCTAAGGTCAGCGCAAGATGGGTGCCGAGAATGCTCACGCCGCCGCAAAAACAACAGCGCGTAGAGTGTTCGCGTGCATTTTTGGACCTCTGTAATGAAGACAAGGATGGTGTATTGAGTGGAATTGTTACTGGAGACGAAACTTGGGTTCATCATTATGAACCTGAGTCCAAACAAGACTCCATGCAGTGGCATAAAAAGGGCACAGCACCTCCCAAGAAATTTAAAGTGTTACAATCAGCTGGGAAACTCATGGCAACGGTATTTTGGGACTCGGAAGGAATATTGTTGATTGATTATAAAGATAAAGGTGTTTTTATAACCGGAGAATATTACGCTTCAATATTAGAGCGACTAAAAGAAGCCATTAAAGAGAAAAGACGGGGAAAATTGACAAAAGGTGTTCTGCTTTTGCACGACAACGCGCCCGTCCACAAGAGCCGCATTGCGTTAGCTGCCCTGCATAAGGTGGGCTTCGAAATTGTGAATCACCCGCCCTACAGCCCAGACCTGGCCCCGAGTGATTATTACCTGTTTCCGAAAATGAAAAAAGAGCTGCGGGGTAAAAAATTTACTGCCGATGATGAAGTCAAGGAGGCAGTTTCGGCGTATTTTGCAGATAAAGAGAAATCATTTTTTTATGAGGGTATAAATAAATTAATTGAAAGATGTGAAAAATGTATCCGTCTTGCAGGTGAATATATTGAAAAAGAAAAATAATTTGGTTTTTTTATTTCCACCCCTTGTCCCCCATTCCGCGAATATAAAAACGTTCCCTCGTAATATGCAAATATAAAAATAATCATACAATAGCAAGAAAGCCTCGTTCAGGTCGTCCAAAAATTTTAACGCCATAGAGGAAATGCAAATTATTAAACAAATTAAAACACATGTTAATGTAATAGACTTCTACACAAAGCTTAAAAATAACACACACCAATTTTATGTTGGAACACAGGCGTTATTTGGAATAATAGTTACAGCAGTCCAATAGCGAGAAGTATGTGACAGAAGTAGTTTGCTTCTATTTCTTTTAATTCAAATTCCCCAAAAACTATTTATTGTTTTTGAAGGCATGTAACATTTAGCTAAATTTGAAATATTTGTCAATAATAAAACGCGTACGGACGTATTCGAAGAAAGAATTTAATAACATCGACAACCTATTATGAAATATGGAAACGGATCTGTGATGGTATGGGCTTATATGTCCTTAGCTAGATTGAGAAATTTGGAAATTATCGAAGGTAATATGGGCAGACTTTTTTACTGAAGTATTTTTATGCCAATGTAGAAAAATTGGATCTAAACGATATGTTTATATTCCATCAATGTAACGATCTTAAGCATTGAGTGTGGGTTACTAAAAATTGATTTTATATAAAGGGCCCATGACAACATAATGGACGGTCGTTAATACTACAGTATACGAACATCAGAAAAATTTATAAAAACAATATTTCAAATAAAAGGTATTTAAAATGTCTTAAAAGAATGAAGAAACATCAGTTCGAAAACAGCAAAAAAGTTGGACGATACAATGGGCAGACGAATGAGAAATATTATTGACACAAGCGACACCTCCCCTCCCCACATCGTTTACAAAATAACAGATTATGATTTAAATCATATAGTTTAGTTTAAGTATTAATAAATATTTATTTACATATATTTAAATGATAACAATAGTATTCATTATACAACTATTAGGCATTCGCCGTGTTTATAGGACTTATCTTTATACGCACTGTGCATTTTACGAGATAGGTTCACACTCATTGTAATTTCGAATAGTTTCATTTCTATTTGAAAGTTGGAAGTAAGCATAATTTCTGTTCAATTTTGATGTATCGATGTATCGTCTCAATGCGAAATAGCACGTGAAAAGAACAATTCGTCGTCGTGGTCCAAGACTGATTAAAGAGTCTTGGATAGACGAAACGCGTCTCAATCAAGATCTCCTAACAATGTAATTGTTCTTTACGCAAATAGCATTATGTAAAGCAAATATTAATTTAATTTAACTGTTTGTAATTTTCCAGTTACAGGATTAACAATCAACATAAAATATTGAAAGCGGGCGATTAATTTTTTGTCTGACTGCATGTGATATTGTACAGAGTGACGTCGGTTGATGCATCCTGTACTAGACATACATTAAATTTTAGTGATTACGTTGTCTTTTTTAAATTTAAAAAAATCGGCCAACTATTATAAGATTTCAAAAAATACTATATTTTTGATTATTTCTGTTGTATGAAACCAACTATTTACAGAAATTATTAAAAAGTATGTCTGACTTACATACAGTACTGTGCAAAAGAAAGAAGCACCTAAAGATATTTTCCAAAACTTATTTACTAAAACATTTTTACTAATAATTATTGGGTTAATTTAATTTATAATACTTAATACATTTTTCCAAGAACCGTTCACTTATTAGTAGAAATATAAATATATAAATTTCCAAGTTTATAACAACACCGCGTAAGGGGGAGATCGATAGCCTGATAAGAGGATTAAAATAGTAAATTTTATTGCACCACAATGCTCTGCAAAAAAGTTTCAAGGGAGAGTTAGTTATCTATAAGATTTTGTTTTTAATTCAGTGGTAGAAGTACGGTTTCACAATAGAATTTATTTAGATTCTTAAAAAACGCGCCTACGAGTAAAACTTTATTTTAAGAAAAAATTGTGAGCTATAAATTGTTATAGTAGATAGAAAATGCGTAGAATAGCATTACTAGACAGAAATAAAATTATTGTTTTACGCCAAGAGGGTTATAGTTAAGTGGAAATATCAAAGATGGTGAAGTGTCCCCGGTATGCCGTGCAACACACAATAAAAAGAATGGCTAAAAAGACCAAAAAGTTGACGTCCAAAAAAGCTCAGTAAAGCTGATGCACAGTTTTTAAAAGTTAGTTCCTTAAGAAATCGTAAGAACGTTAGCGTAGAACTAGCTCAAGATCTTGCGCGAACATCTGGTACTTCGGTACATGCTTCAACAGTAAGGCGATACTTGCTCAGATCAGGCTTGAGGGGATGCTGGCCGTAAAATGCCCTGAGAAGGAAACAATTAAAATATGCCAGAGAGCAAGAAAGTTGGGGATAATAATGAGTGACGACAAGTAATATGGAATGACGAATTTAAATATCAATTATTTGGAACGAACAGACGTCAGTATGTTAGACGACGCCCTGGTGAATCGTTATGGAACCACGTTTACACACTCCCATAAAGCATGGAGGAGGCAATATCCAAGTTTAGGGTTATATTGCGGTAGCAGGTGTGGGTGAAATTGTAAAAATAGAGGGTAAATTAACTACAGAACACTATTAGAAGAACATGCCATTCCATCAGGGCAGTGACTTATTGGCAATAATTTCATTCTACAGCAAGATAATGATCCCCTCAAAACTTGTGAAAACTTATTTAATACAGTAGGAAGCAAATGGAGTATTGCAGACTATGATATGGTCACCTCAAAGTCCTGACTTAAATATTATTGAGCATGTGTGGGATTATCTTGACAGAAAAAAAGTATGAAAGGGGGCCAGAGAACAAAAATGAACTGTGGAACATATTACAGGAAAAGTGGTATAATACTCTTGAAAATTTCATTAATTCATTAATGGAGAGCCTACCAAGAAGAATGCAGGATACCATAAAAAATAAAGGTAGTTATACAAAAATATTGAAAATTTAAGTTGTTCATGTTTAAATATCGATATGTTAGTTTTTATACATTCAAAAAAATTTCAACTTGTGTAGGATTATTATTTATCCTTTTATAATAGTTTCTTGTAAAATTCAAGAAGGTGCTTCTTTTCTTGCACAGTACTATTAATTAGTTTTCCCACAACATGTCTCGGAAGAGCTACACTTTTTTATCATACAACTGCTATTTTTAACTTCATTGTGCTTACTTACAGAGTTAGTAGTAAACGTATCTTCCGGTGTCGATAATAGTTAAATAACAATAAAATAAAAATTAATCACCTATTTCCAATGCGATAGCGTACACGCGCCTACCTAATACGCAAACCACTATCGCCATGATCGTTGCCGTTTTCATGATGTTCACATTGCGTGATATGACAAAGTGCAAGCAATTTTGTCCGGGAGAAACGTTGCAAGAGTGCGATCTATCTCTCGTATACGAATGTACACTCCAAACGATTATGGTTTCTGCATCTGGTTGTCGGCGAAACAGATGCTTTATGTCACGTTGCGTTTGATCTCTAATGAGAAGCAGAGGAGGAAAGAGGAAAAAACGGTACGATAAGAGAATCATGGGATAACATATAGGCGAATGAGTCTGTTGCAATTGAGTTGGAGCAAAAATTTTATGCAAATGATTCTAAATAGATACAATACAAACACATAACGAAAGTTCAAATAAATACAACGTCATAGCAGTCCATAGAAACATAAATGTGCCTAAGATACTTTTACAAGTTACAAGTTTATTTCGTATGTTCCGTTTTAATTATATACTATTTAATATATATATATATATATATATATATATATATATATATATATATATCTCTTATTAAATAATGAAAATGCAGCTTTAATGTATTTTCTCCAAATAATCAGCTTTCAAGTTAAGATATTTGTCATACCGTATCAAGAAGGAATTTTGAAAGAAAGTATCGTTAAATGTATTGGGTTGGCAACTAAGTACTTTCGGTTTTGACTGATAGAGAGCGTTGCATTATTTTTTGTATAACGTATGTTAGTGCTGTACTTTACCGTTTGTTGCGTGATACTAGTCACATTGACGTAACTTCAGAAGCAAATAGTGCGTGATTTTTATTAAAGCTATTAGTTGTGGGTTAATTTTAAATGGAGTGCAGAAACGAACATTTTCGACATATTTTACTATTTTATTTTCGTAAATGAAAGAAAGCTGCTGCGGCTCACAAAAAGATATGTGAAGTTTATGGTGCTAATTGCTTAACAGAGCGCACGTGTCAGAATTGGTATAAAAAATTCCGTTCTGGAGATTTTTCCCTTAAGGATGAACAACGTTCTGGTCGGCCTACTGAAGTTGATGATGACCAAATCAAAGTCATAATTGAAGAGGATCGTCATATAACTGTTCGAGAGGTTGCGGAAAGGCTACATGTATGGCACACAACAATTGAAAAACATTTAAAATGTCTTGGGCTAGTTAAAAAGCTTTATATTTGGGTACCTCACGAATTGAAAGAAATTCATTTAACACAAAGAATCAACTTTTGCGATATGCACCTTAGACGAAATGAAACCAACTCTTTCTTAAAAAGAATCATCACTGGTGATGAAAAATGGGTCCTGTACAGTAACATAGTTCGAAAACGATCATGGAGCAAACACGATAAACCAGCTCAAACCACATCGAAAACTGAATTGCATCCAAAAAAAATCATGCTGTCAGTTTGGTGGGATTACAAAGGTGTTGTGTATTTTGAGGTGCTTCCAAGGAATCAAACGATCAATTCTGATGTTTACTGTCAACAATTAATAAAACTGGATGAAGCAATCAAAGAAAAACGGCCAGAATTGTCAAATCGGAAAGGTGTAGTTTTCCACCAAGATAATGCAAGGCCTCACACATCTTTGGCAACTCGTGGGAAACTATTGGAGCTTGGCTGGGAAGTGATGCCACATCCCCCATACAGCCCTGATCTAGCACTATCTGATCACCATTTATTTCGAAGTTTGCAGAATTCTTTGAATGGTAAAACTTTCACAAATGACGATGACCTTCACTCGCACCTGGTTCAGTTTTTTGCTGATAAGGACCAGAAATTTTATGAGCGCGGAATCATGCAGCTGAAAGAAAGATGGCAAAAGGTCATTGAGCAAAATGGAAAATATATAATTGATTAAAAACTATTCTTTGTTTAAAAAAAAAGTGTTTTATTTTATACTACAAAACCGAAAGTACTTAGTTGCCAACCCAATAGTTTAACTTAATAATATGGTAAAAGAGTAGCTTTAAAATAGCAATAGAATCATTTCAGAAAGAAATATTAGCAACATCAAGAGTTTATAAGCAAAATTCAACACCCAATATAATATAGGTAGTAAAATATAAATTGTAATATCAATCTTTATAATAAAATTTTTAATTTGAAATAAAATATTTAATTTAGAAGAATGGATGCAGTAAATCCAAAACATTGTTATCTTGATTATATATTTGAAATTGATTGGAGAATTCGAAAATGGCAAGATTTCTTATAAATAGAACGCCAATGTAAAATTCAAGGAATCTATTAAATCAGTTGTTAGGTTTACATGTATAGCAAATGCTAAAAAGAAACAAAAGAAAGTTAGAAAAAGTAGAAGCTAATAAGATAGTGTTGTTTATACTTACGCAGATAATATTAAAATGTAAAAGTAACGTTAAAGTAACGTTTAAAGTGTTAATAATTGTTTTTATGATTCAAAAGGCATAGTGCACAAAGAGTTTGCACCAACTAGTCAAACAGTCAATGTTGTATATTATCTTGATATTATGAATCCTTTTTGGCGCGTATTCGTCGCGTGCGCCCTCAATACCGTGAAAATGATATCTAGCGATTGTTACATGATAATGCACCCTCTCATCACTGATTTTCTAACAACAAATGGCATTTTAACCATCAACCATTCACTGTATTCACCGGATTTAGCCCCCTGTGATTTCTATCTATTCTCCAAACTACATTTGCCGATGAAAGGGCAGCGTTATGCCGGCGTCGATAGCGATCTTGAAGGACATCTCTAAAGTTGAACTTCAAAATTTATTCGACATGTTACTTAACCGTGCAAAATGTTGTATTGAAGTCGTAGGCGACTACTTTGAAAAAAATAAATGAACTTTACCAAAATAGTAAGTTTTTGTTTTTATTTTAAAAAAGGTCGGTTTTCTCTGCGACAGACTGTGTATATATATACATATATTAATAATGGGCAAATGAGTTAATATGAATTTTATGTTTTATATTTTAAACATAAAAATATTAAGGTTTATTCAGTATAACACAGTGATTACTATAAAGAATTTAATTTTAAGTTTGAGTTAATAAAAGAATTTATAATATAAAAGAAAAGTTACAATAAATATAACGTATTTATTTATGATAGATAAAATCAATTAAATTACAAGTTACAATTTGTTTAATTTAAAATATTGAACTATAAATTATTCATATCACATATGAATTGAGATATTATACAGTGGAGCGGAGCACGAATTCATGATACCGAGATAAAGAGTAATAAAAATATGAGCAACCGATGAATTGAAAAGTATCATTTTGATTTTTTTTTGATCTACGTGAAACTGTTAATTAATATTTTTTTTATATACAAATTATCATAAACATAGTCACATATTAAATATAGTAACATACATTCCATTTTTCATATTTTTTCATATACACAACGCATCGCTTGTCTATTATTTAGTTTTCTCGTGCTACAATGAATGTATTTAGCAGGTCTGTTTAAGTGATAATGGGTCAGTCTATTTATGAATTATAACTTTTAAGCAGGTGCTTATTGTTACTTTATTGTTTACCATTAGCGGCGAAGGCGACAATTCTGCGAAAGCAAAACTGGCGTCTCTTCTCATCACCTCGCTACAACCATCTTTTTAGATTATTTTTTTGGGTTACGTAAGTATTGGGAGGCAAGAAATTCAACTCGGAAGACGAAGTATTATTGAAGGTGATGTGATTTTGACTGCGCACGCAACCGAAAGCTTTTTTTGTTATAGTGGTATTCGAAAATTGCCAGTGTTGAAGCAAATGTATAACAAAACAGGGTCATTATCTTGCAAAATAAAGTTTATTTCGTTATCCATCTTCTGGTTATTTTCATTGTTATACAAGAAATCTGTACTTCCCTCGAAAAGAGTAACTTTTCAGAGAGAAAACACTGAATTTGTCGATTTTGTTGATTGTAATTGTAGCTTCAGAAATTGACAAATTTGTTGTCAAAATACGTATATATTTTAAATTACATTATGTGAAGTTTTTAACTTTTTCATTGTTTAAATAAGTGCCTATTTAGTTATAGTAATCAATTTAATGATAAATTTATGCGTGTCAATTCCCAAGAAAACTAATTTACAGACGAAATTAGAAATGGCAAAATTAATCAAAACACATTCGCACTGTGATTGTAAAACCGGGAATTCAGTTGCGATGTCCCAGATGGTCTCTTTCCTTCTCTTTCTGTTTGCACGTGTGTCTATCATTTATATAATACCAATTACTAAGCGCGTTTAATTGCTGCCGGCTGAGCTTAAGCAAGAAATTATGTATGTATGTACAGTCGAAGTCGTATATTATCAAAATTTATACATTTGAGGTAATAAAACCATTTATGACATATATTTCCACTATGTTTAATGACTGGCGGTACTTTTATGTCGTCTTTTAGTTATTCAACAGACGTCTACTAGAAAATACAAAGAACGTACACGTATATAGACATAAATGCACCAGTCCAAAACGTACGAGTTAAACATAATAAATTTATTCTTTGTCCTCTTTTGTTCTTTCTATAAATGAAAGTACATAAAAACATGAACAGTGACTGTAGGAAAGAAATGTTCGGAGATATGATAAATGTGATATATATTACAACTAATTCGATGGTTTTAATATTTATTTTAAAGGTTTATACATTTAAAGCAATTCGCTAATTAGCATACGGACAATTTAGGGGCCACCAAATTTTTGCAATATATCAGAGCGGGACAATAGATTTGTTATGCAATGTGCTGTACAGGACATATATTGAATTCGTATTGTATGCTTAGTATATTCGCCTGCCACATAACCAGAAGGAACAAAGTATATACAAGAACATTCCAGAACTATTTCACCATTCGTATGTAATTTAAGCCTTCTTTTAGTACGTTTTTCTCCACTAAGTAAGAGCTTGCTATAATGCGCTATTATATAACATGGCATTAAGTTATATGTATGATGCTAATAATTATATATAAATATATAATTAAGCATTTTACGATGAGAAATTAATGCAGCTATCTAGTAAACGACAGATACAGGTTCGAGCTCTGTTCCAGCGCAGAAATCGTAAAGTGCTTAATTACGTATATGTATGTAACGGGTGTTTTTCTAGGAGCTTGAGAACTTTAAATGATAATACAAGACAGAAATATTGTTGGAATGAAATTTTTTTTATTATAATCTGGTAGACAATTTCATGGCATTTATTTTTTAAATATGATTTCCGGCATATGTCTGCCACGGCTACGAGTTACATGGTCCATTCGATCTGTCCAATTTTTGACTACTTTTCCCAATAAATCTCGCCGTATGGCGTCAATGGTGGTTTGAATATTGGTTTCCAATGCTTCAAGAGTTGCTGGTTTGTCGGTATAAACCAATGACTTAACATAGCCCCATAAAAAGTAATCCACAGGCGTTAAATCGCACGAACGAGGGAGGCCAGTGAACAGGACCATTTCTGGAAATAAAGTTGTCACCAAATTGATTTCGCAATAAATAGATTGTTAAACGCGCTGTTGAGCCATCCTGTTGGAACCGAATGTCCTCGATGTTCAGCTGATTAATTTTTGGTAACAAAAATTCAGTTAGCATGTCTCGATAGCGCTCGCCATTCACCGTACCGGCAGCTCCTTCCTCATTACGAAAGAAATAAGGACCGATGATGCCGCCAGTGTGCAAACTGCACCAAACAGTCAATTTTAATGGATGTAATGGTGATTAGTTAACGGCTTGAGGATTGTCTTCACTCCAAATACGGCAATCTTGCTTATTGACGTAGCCATTTAATCAGAAATGAGCTTCATCACTAAACACAATTGATAAAAATGCTCATCTTCGGCCAGTTTCAAATAAGCCCAATCAGCAAAAATGCGACGCAAACAATGGTCGTTTGGCTTCAATTCTTCGACGAGCTATATTTTATAGGCACGTAAGCCAAGGACAAAGGCCAACAAGTGGAGAACGACGACGAATCGACATTTCAGCATCTTCTTCAATACTTCACGCTACAGCAGCAACATTCTCTTCGATAAGCACATTTCTGTCTTGATGGTTTTGAATCGAGAAGAGTAAAATTAGTGCGAAAACGATCAATAACTGCACGAATTACTTGCTCACTAGGCCGATTATGTTGACCGTAAAATGGACGAAGTGAAATGAGTTTGATTAATACTTCTGAACCATTATACATATGTAGTTTTTATCCTCTGGGATTTTCTGGTAACTTTCCTTTTCTTCCTTAAAACTATCTCTCATAATACCAAAAGTGTTAAATATTGTTTTACTATTACGTTTTTCAAATTAATTTTCTCTTTAGACGAAACAAACGTATTCGTTAAAACGTACAGGGCAATATAAATACATCATGCATCATAGGTAATTCTACTGTTCTTCTAAAATAATCTCGAGCCCGTCTCACCAACGGGCTTTTTGCTGTTGTTTTATCTTATCTTTTAGATGTCAGAGCTTTGAACATGTGTTCAACGTTGTAAACCATCTTCACGCACACCAATACACGAAAATATACGTACATACGTTCACACACACACTCTACATATAAATGCTCGTACACATCGTGTGTCCGGGGTCACAGATATAAATAATTCTCTTTGTATAACCGGCGTTGGATGGCGCGGAGCAAGTAGCGTTGACATTTACGAAAGGACGGAGAAAAAAAAGAGGAACAAAATAGAACGATTTCTTTGAAATAATGGTAGGCGGTGTTACCGGCGATTTCACTAAGGAAAGGCGTACTACAGGTAATATAAAAATGTTATACAGTTGCGAACAAAATATTATCAATGATACAACGAAAGTATTATGTCGATATTTTTATCTTAAAAGAAGATACGAGATCGTATGAAAGTTCTTATTTAAGTCGAGTGATTTATACATAAAATATTCTTTCTGAAATGTTGCAAGTGACTGGTTTAGAATTTAGAATCTTTAAAAAAAGATTTTTGACAAAGTCCTAGGGAATTATATAACGCCTAGTCTTCGAAATATTAGTACGTACAGCGTACGAAAAACAGCTACTATGAAATCTATTATTATATGATCTGCCATTCATTAATGTACTACGAGGGAGCGTTTTTATATTCGCGGAATGAGCGGGTTGTAGAGGGGTGAGTAGGCGCATTGGGGGCGTGGCCTGTGCAGCGACTCATGATTAGTATAAATACGAAGTTTCATTGTTATTAGATAGTTAGTCTTTGAGCTATCGTCAACCAAGTAACATAATCAGTGAAAAGTGAAATATGGAAAAAATCGAATATCGTGCCGTTATAAAGTTCCTTACCAGGCAAGGAAAATCAGTCGCGACCATAATGAATGAGATGTCATTGGTTTACGGCGACTCTTGTCCAGGAAAAACCATGGTGTACAAGTGGCATAGTTTATTTAAACAAGGAAGGGAATCCCTTGAAGACGACCCGAGGCCGGGCAGGAGCATTGAGGTGACCACGCCAGCACTTATCCAAAAAGTTGAACAAATTGTACTCGAAGATGCTCGACTAAAGAAGAAACAACTCGCAGAAATGGTTGGAGTATCCGATACAACAATTTTTAAAATCCTACACGATCATCTCGGCATGTCTAAGGTCAGCGCAAGATGGGTGCCGAGAATGCTCACGCCGCCGCAAAAACAACAGCGCGTAGAGTGTTCGCGTGCATTTTTGGACCTCTGTAATGAAGACAAGGATGGTGTATTGAGTGGAATTGTTACTGGAGACGAAACTTGGGTTCATCATTATGAACCTGAGTCCAAACAAGACTCCATGCAGTGGCATAAAAAGGGCACAGCACCTCCCAAGAAATTTAAAGTGTCACAATCAGCTGGGAAACTTATGGCAACGGTATTTTGGGACTCGGAAGGAATATTGTTGATTGATTATAAAGATAAAGGTGTTTCTATAACCGGAGAATATTATGCTTCAATATTAGAGCGACTAAAAGAAGCCATTAAAGAGAAAAGACGGGGAAAATTGACAAAAGGTGTTCTGCTTTTGCACGACAACGCGCCCGTCCACAAGAGCCGCGTTGCGTTAGCTGCCCTGCATAAGGTGGGCTACGAAATTGTGAATCACCCACCCTACAGCCCAGACCTGGCCCCGAGTGATTATTACCTGTTTCCGAAAATGAAAAAAGAGCTGCGGTGTAAAAAATTTACTGCCGATGATGAAGTCAAGGAGGCAGTTTCGACGTATTTTGCAGATAAAGAGAAATCATTTTTTTATGAGGGTATAAATAAATTAATTGAAAGATGTGAAAAATGTATCCGTCTTGCAAATATATTGAAAAAGAAAAATAATTTGGTTTTTTTCTCAACTACAAAAAGAGGACAACAGGATTTAAACGTGGTTTTACGTCGATTCAAGGTGATGAATATTGTGGCCACAATCGATGATACTTAAAAAGTTCACAACGTAAAGCTGCGAATCATCATACCAGGGTGTGGAAGCTTATGGGTATTGCAAAAATCTTTTTTTAACTCCACTTATTCAGCAATCTCTTCTAAAGTAATAAGTCTAAAGTAATAAGTCATTACAATTATATCTATATATATATACAATTTGTCACTTTCGTTTAGATAAAAACCAAGTCAATTGTGGCTGATTATAACGGGTCTTTCATTAAGCACTCCCTATCTTTAACGCCAACGTCTTTCTCAAAGAAATATGGACCGATGATGCCGCCAAACAGTGACTTTTTTGGGATGCATTGGACGCTCTTGGATATCATATGGATTGGTATCGTCCCAAATTCGACTATTTTGTTCGTTAAAGTACCCAGAATAGGGGTCTCATCATTGAAGAAGATTTTTTGATGAAAATTAGGGTCAGTTTCCAACTACTACAGGGTACAATCAGCGAACATACGTCGTTGTCTATGGTCGTATACCTTCAGCTCCTGGGTAAGTTGAATTTTGTGCGGGTGCAGGCCCAAGTAACGACGCAAGCTTCGCCAAGTTGTAGTCTGCGAAAGGCTAAGTTCTTGTGAGCAACGCGAAATCGACTGCCTCGGATTCTCCTGCACACTCTCACGGATAGCGGCAATGTTTTCGGCAGATCTTGCGTTTCGTCGTCATATGGGTGTTGGTTCATTGTTTACTGAACCAATGGACTCAAATTTATCCACCACACTGCGAATAGTCCTCTCGGTAGGACGATTATGGCGACCGTAAAATGAGCGAAGCGCGCGGAATGTTGCCCGAACAGAACATCCATTTTGATAAAACAATTTTATCATTTGCATGTGTTGTTGAACGCTTATCCATCCATGGTATATATATGAAAATAAATAATTTTAGTAAATTTTTTTTTAATCGCAAAATGATTTTAAAAAATTTAAAACTAAATATCACTGTTTAAAAAAGTGCGAAATTTCCTTAAATTAGCGGTCGATTATCTTTAAAACATACTTTTTAATTCAGTAAGTCCTTTAAGTGTCCAGTGACGTATTTACCCTTCTGCGTGCATTTGCTGTTTTCTTCGATTTTCTGTACTTGGGTTTTGCACCAACGAATAGATTTATAGCATACAAAATCACGAGTGAAAAGTTTGGAAATCATCTTTTAAGGTAATTTTGATGGAGCCTGTGGTTGATTAACTTAATCGCTGAAGGTTAATATATAACCCCTTTCCACATTAATTTTTAATTTCTGTTTCCCATTTCGACTATTTTGTCATCATGTTAAAGTAGTTTCGCAGAATACGGCAAAAAATACCTGTACGAAAACAAATTAAGCACACGATCTCTACCTTTGAAAGCAACAACGCACACTGTTTTCATGTGTGTGCGTAATTTGTTTTCGTACAGGTATTTTTTGCCGTAGTTTTCCAGGCGCGACACTTTATCTGCTGATGATGACAATTTAGTTGTCGAAATACGTATACAGAATATGAACATTAATGTGGAAAGGAGTTATATATCAAGCTTCAGTGATTAAATCATATTTTAACGTAAAATTATGAATACATTTAAATTTTGCTTCTCAATTAATTTTATTATTACATATTACTATATTCAAGTTTACAGAACCTGGCAGTTGAATTAGTCACCCTTGGGAATCAAAAAATTTGCAATAAGCCATTAGTATTTGGATATATCGTATTTCAAATTTTCGACTATAAACCGATTTAGTTGTTCAAACAGGATCTATTCCTCCATTATATTAATAGGAAATTTATTGGTGTTGGGTCAGGTATGTATTAATTTCATTAGATGAAGAGCCAAGGAACATCAGTTGCTGTACAAAAAAAATTAAACATCCACCATGTGTCACGATCTGATCATGTACATATAACCGCGAATGGCACGGCCTTTGCATTATGTGGAAAGCACCGTGCAATACAAAAAGTGTTGAAACTGTATTTTTGCTTTTCCTAAACCACAATAAAAATAGTCCTATGATTAAGCACGATTATGACGACCGTAAAAAAATCAGGATCATAACATAGCTTTTGCGCGGAAATGATAAAAAATCTGTTTCATGATCAAAACATCCATTTTGATAAAACAATTTTATCATTTGCATGTGTTGTTGAACGCTTATCCATCCATGGTGATTTAGCAAAATAGACTGAAAATAAATAATTTCTAGTAAATTTTTTTTTAATCGCAAAATGATTTTAAAAAATTTAAAACTAAATATCACTGTTTAAAAAAGTGCGAAATTTCCTTAAATTAGCAGTCGATTATCTTTAAAACATACTTTTTAATTCAGTAAGTCATAATTATATATAAATATATAAGTGTCCGGTGAAAATTATATTATTTTCCCTACTGCGTGCATAAAAATTGCTGTTTTCTCCTTTAACACGCCATTTTCTGTACTTGGGTTTTGCACCAACGAATAGATTTATAGCATACAAAATCACGAGTGAAAAGGTGTTAAAGGACTCGAAGTTACACTGCCTGGTGGCTTAATTGGTAAAGCAGTCGTCTAGAAAACGGCAGATAGAGGTTCGAGTCCTTCTCCAGCGCAGAAATTGGATGGAGTAGCAGAAAATAATATAATTTTGTGAATATTTTAATGCAATGCCGAAGACGAAGGAATTATCTGTTGAAGTGCGTGCTATGATAATTGCTTATCATCGTACGGGTAAAAGTAACCGCGAAATTGCAAAACAATTACGATTAAATCGCAGAACCGTTGATTATAACGTAAAAAAATTTGAAGAAAGTGGTACATTTTCCAGCAAAAGAAGAACTAGACGACGCAAAGCGACGACATCTGCAGATGACCGGCATCTAATACGGATAAGTAGACGCGATAGACGAAAAACAGCACCAGAAATTGCTGCTGAAACGAATAGAGCGCGTACTAAACCAATTAGTGTGTCCACGGTACAGAGAAGGTTAAGGCAAGCGGGTTTATACGGAAGAATTGCTCTGCGAAAACCACTACTACGAAAGCAAAACAAGATAAAGCGACTAAATTGGGCTAAAGAACATAAGAATTGGACGATTGATCAATGGCATAATGTGTTGTGGATAGACGAATCGAAGTTTGAACTTTTCGGTAGTAAAAGGCGAATATTCGTAAGAAGATCCGCAGGAGAAAGAGTACTGCCAGAATGTATTGCGCCTACCGTAAATCGTGGAGGAGGTTCAGTAATGATTTGGGGGTGTTTTGGTGTAAGATCTGTAGGCGATCTCGTCAAAATTGAGAGAATCTTAAGAAAAGAAGGCTACAAGGAAATTTTAGAAAATAACGCTGTTCCTTCAGGACTAAGGATTCTTGGCGAAAACTTTGTATTTCAACAGGACAACGATTCGAAACACACTTCTAGATTGTGTGGCGATTACTTGCGTCAACTAGAAGAGCAAGGGCAAATCTCTATAATGGTATGGCCAGCTCAAAGTCCTGATCTGAACCCAATAGAGCTTCTTTGGGAAGAATTGGACCTGAAGCTTCGAGAACGTGCTCTATCATCCACCACTGTCCTGTGGGAACAACTTCAAGAAGCCTGGGCACAAATTGCAGAAGATACACTGCAAAAATTAATTGAAAGGATGCCGCGGTTATGTGCCGCAATTATCAAAAATAGAGGTGGACACATTGATGAGAGCAAAATTTAATAATAATTAATGATTAAAGTTTTTATATAAGAAAAATGTAACTATTTTATGTTTATTTTACACTATTGTATTGGTACAATAAATAAATTTTCAGTACACATTTGATAGTTTAATAATTTTAGCTAAAATTAAGGGTAGGCAAATAAATATGAGCGGTAGTGTATTTGTTTCATTTCTGATAAATTTGAAAAAAATACCAAAATATAATTCAATTGCCAGGTACTGTACATCGATCGAAAATCATTTAAAAGAATTACAAATTTACATCGCAATATGCTTCTGATACGTACATGTTCATTTTACGAGAGTTCAAAAGTAAATTATTGCGTGACATTTTAACCACTTCATAATTCATAAAAATATTTTAAGCACGAAATTTGCGTTATGTCGACGTACTTCCGACGAAAATCCAATAATCCATTAAATTTTCACCTCGGAATCCATACGTGTGGGCGCCCGGGGATGGTGGTTAAATGTTGTAATTACAATTTCTCAATGGAGTTTTTCGAACAGCAACAGCGTAATTGTCTTTCGAAATAGTATCATCATTAGAAATTTCCCTGGGTCAAGTTCAATGTCAATGTTGAATTAGCTTTAACTTACCTTTATTACAATGAGAATCAATCAAGGGCAATTGTATTTACATACATACATATATATGTAAAACATATATTCAAAAGAAAAACGACGCTTCGTACTCGTTAAATTGGATGGCATGTATAGATCGATGCAATCACGAAATACTAAAGGAGAAAAAAGTGGAAAAAAAATCTGGGAGTAATCTCAATTGCACATGATGGCTAGTGTGGAGAACCTGACATTTAGATTATAATCTTGCAGTAAAGGTGAACATGGTATAACTAGGTATTTGTGTTAGACGATTTATAATATGTAATTTTTTGTGTTTCACGACGTGTTCTCTTTCTCTCTCTAAATTATAGATAATCTTAGAGTGTTCTTTTAGAATGGGAAACATTCTATTGACTAAAGTCCAGTGACGGGTATTTTTCGGCGGGCTTGGCGCGAAAAAATTCATTAGAATCCTTAATCCAGTTGTCTATGCGCAGAATGCAAAATTACAAAAAGCAGTTTTTTTGCAATCTACGTTGCGAAATTAGAAACACGTTTAACCTCCTCACTGCATGGACAAAAAAAGATAAGGTTATCATTATTATAATGTCAATGCTAAATACAGAGTACAAATTGAAATACTTTGTTGCAAAAATTATAAAAATGCCACTCTTCTTTAATAAATGTACACATTTTGTTTGTAGTTAATCTAATAGCATGGTCACTGCAACGGGTGATAGTATCCCAGCAAGGTTAACTATTACTTTTTTTTTTGCTTTTGTTTCTGATAGAAAACCATGATTTATTTTCTATATTATCTTCAAATTAGAAGGTAATTTTGATGGAGCCTGTGGTTGATTATTAATCACTTAAGCCGTTAAGGTTTATATTTCGGGAATAGCAAAAAAAAATTTTTTATTATCGAAAATAGTTTCATTGCTTTTCAAAATATTCACCCTGAAAATCAATGCACTTTTGTATTCGTTTAAACTTTATTTCTTCAAAAACTTTTAGCAAACAAATAGTTGTGTACCATTCGGAATTGGAATTACTTGGAATACCCACACAGTCGACTGCTGTTTACTATCGGGCTCATACGTATAGATACAAGATTCATCACCTGTGACGACTTTATAAATGTTCTTTAAAGCACCGCCATTGTATTTTTTGTGCATTTCTTGGTACCAATCGACGCGAGTCCTTTTTTGAGTGGCTGTCAAATTATGTGGTACCCAACGTGAACATAGCTTCTTAACGGCTAAATGTTCATGCAGGATCTTATACACGCTGGTGGTATTAATACTTGGAGATGCCTCGATCTCACGATACGTCACATGACGGTCTTGTATTATCAATTCAGACACTGCATTAATGTTTTCCGACACAACAACACTTGTGGGAAGACCTTCACGAAATTCATCTTCCAAAGAACGTCGTCCAAGTTTGAATTCAATATACCAACGATACATTGTAGTTTTCGATGGTGCTTCATCGCCATATAAAGAATTCGATGCATTTTTGTTGACATAATCCACGCCGAATGTTATGAAAAATAATTGCACGAAAATGTTAGTGGGTTAATTCCATTTTTTTGTTACTGTCAACAATAGAAACAGCGACCGGATAATAAAACTGTCAAGGTAAATATATTGTCAAAAATGACAAACTTCACGATGCAATCATCAGATCGGAGGGAACGCTAACAGTGTTGCCAGTATTTGAAATATAAACGGCCACCCCCGTATTAAAGCATAGTAAAATAATGTAATTCGTTCTGTTATTTCAGGATTTCAACCTGTTGGAGATTAAAGATTATTATTATTAATATTACTATTATGGAGTAAATTTTTCTCGCGTCGCTATTATATAGCGTAAAACGGTAAATTGATATAAGCTTTATGATACTTTGTAGTTTCATATTGTCATTGTTATTAATATCTTTATATATATATATATATATATATATATATATATATATTAAAAGGATAGATCAATTCATATTTATTAAGCTAAATTCAGTGTTGAAGGCTACTAATCGAAAATGAAAATGAGTATTCAGAGTATAGAAAAAAAAACGAAGCATCTTAAAATATATCGAACTGAAAATGAAATTATGTTGAGAAATAAGTGTAATGTCGGCCAAGGAACTTAGCGAACTGCCCACGTAAAATGCATCGGGCACACGATGTGAAGTGTCAGAAACCAAATCGTGCGTGCAAACGATAAGGAGTGCGTAGAAGGCGTTCCGCTACTCATGCCTTTCGAACGAGCGAAACGTTCTACGGTTTCCACGTGCGTGGAAAACAAAAAAAAAATAAGACAAAAAAGAAAACCTCACAGTTTAGATTTATCGAGTGGTATATATGGGAATGGCCTTCCATGATACTCGCTACGTACTTTAAATGCGAAATGAATTATATGTGTATGCCTCGCTACTACTACTATACTATACATTTATCTATATATCTAATGTAGTAGTACATCGTTCGACCCGTGGCTTAAAAATATAGACTGAGAGGAAAGGAAATACCAAATTTCGTATTCGATCCTCGTTTTCAATTACAATACGTGAGAATTTTTGAGCAGCGGAAGATTGTTTTATTTATAGATTTTTATCGATAAATGTGGAAATATCGTGGTTAAAAAATGTATTTAGCTTTACTGAAAACAAATTATATACGTTTTATTTTCAAGCATTGGCAATAATATAATTTTCTAATTATTGTATAATAAGTTGGAGACTCTAGTAGACTTTATTATCTTTTTAATGTTCATGTTTATGCTTACGGACCTTATAGAAGTCGTGAAAAAAACTTGGATGTATTGTTATGACACGAAAACTAAACAGCAAACATCACAAAAAATTTTTTGTTACAAGAGAATGAACATCTTATAATAGTACTACGTAATATACACATAGTCTCACATGGTACTACAGTAAGCACGTCCACCAATAATTACTAAGAAATTTTACGTCAGTTAATGAAAGATCACATCATTAGACTTCAGTCGATTGGACAATAAAAGCTTCATCACAATAACGCTCACCCACACCTGACTATTGATTTAGCAAAATTTTTGAATAATAAAAATTACGACATATCTATATTCCCAAACAAAAAAGGATCTTAAAGGAAGAGGACAGTTTCAAACAGAATTTTATACTGGTAAGGCTTTAGAGGAGATTTTGAAGGAGCTCTTAAAGAATGATTTTCTCTTTATGGTTTGCAGCAATAGCAGAACCGTTAGTGTAAAGTAAACATAGACTATATACATACGTGATTAGAAGTGTCGTTAAGATTAATAAATAGTTTTGGTAGCACTAAGTCTAGTTCTTATTGAAAATCCCTCATACTTACAAACTGCTATTGATGTGGATTTTCCGCAAATTAAGAAACTTACTAATCAACTGGAAAGTTCATTTTCATTGGATATTTAAACAAGTGAGATATTTTATTTACAAATCACATTCTTCTTTTGTTTCTATTGTTTGAATGCGAGATACCCGAAAGTGTTTCAAAAGCAAAAATGTTTGCAGTTATGTTGCAAACACAATTGCTGTTGGCTTAGTTGTAAAGAAACTGTTTAACGTCAATACTAGCAACTGAAAATATATCTGAACGCAATCAGTTTCAGTTTCAGTCCGACAGACAGTAGCAGTAGTTGAGCCCTGAAGATGTCCCATATGAGCGGGTACGAAACGTCGGAAGTTATACCAGTGACGCGGTTCCAGCCCGGAAGTCCAGAAGCAGATAGTATGGACTACGACGGCGGAAGACTACATACCAGATTTTACGTGATATTCTTTTTCGTTTAAATTAAATGCTAGCAATCAAAGATCCTAGTGACTTCACGATAAGCATAATAATAATTGATGATTTGCCAGTGCCATACTGTAGTTGGCATTAAACTGTTGGGAGATGTGAGGAATGAATTTTTTATTTCATACTATTATTAGCTTCATTTTATGCGTAGTATCATCTATTTTCTGAATTAAAAACTCTTATAACTTTCAAAACGAAGACAGCCTAAAAACAAGTGTTACTTTGGGATAAGGGCATACAACTAAATAAAAACTGGTAACATTGATAGAGTCTGGGGTTGATTAATTTAATCACTTAAGGTTTATGTATAACACCTTTCTACATTAATTTTCGTATTCTGTATACGTGTTTCGACAACTAAGTTGTCATCATCAGCAGATAATTAATCACAGTGTCGCACTTGGAAAACTACGGCAAAACACCCGCACGAAACAAATTTCTTACACGATCTATACCGCCGAAAGTCAAAATGCACGTGTGTGTGCGTTTTGGCTTTCGGAATTCGTTTCGTGTGCGTATTTTGCCATAGTTTTCCAGGTGTGACACTGTTTAATTATATGCTGTTGATGATAACTTAGTTGTCGAAATACGTGTACACAATACGAAAATTAATATGGAAAGGGAGACTGTTTTAAAAAAAATACTAAGCAAGTAAAATATCATATGTCCAGAACTTTGGAAACATTCCATGTATAAACTTGTGTTATATTAGAAATATGCCAGTAACTAAAGTAGTCCAGAAACGAGGCGAAAAGAAACTATTCATTTTATTCTTTGCACTTTAGCGAGCGAAGTAACCACGACGGTAGCCGCCAAACCGTTTTGCATAATTATCGGTGGCAGATCGAGCAGAATGCTACGATTTCTAACAACCCGGACCCGCCCGGCAAAGCACAAGCGGAAAATAAATCGCGGTCCGCAGGAAGTGATATTAACGAGCACCGTTTTAGCACCACAAGTGTTAAAAGCCCCTCCGACATTTTCGCCCTTGTTATCGCTCGTTAAGGTGACTTTCTAGATCGGTGATTTGTTTATATTCCAGGTACCAACTATGCTATTCACGGACAGAAGAGAGATTAATTTGTGCATTTCGTGCGTACAAAAATTAATGCTTGTTAAAAATTGGATTAACTCAACTTCTATTTATAAATTTTATTGTTTAGTTCCATTTTTGTATGTTTACTTGTAATATATGCATATATGTACATATTTTTGTAGCTTTTGTAATAATTGTTATTTGTTGCAAAATATGTTGCAATTTTGGTATTTACTACACGTGTATTCTATTAGAGTTTATGAAATATCATTATCCTTTTCTAAGACTCTAGTTTTGTATAAGAACCGAAATTAGAATCACATTAGACTGAATCAAAAGCATTTTGGGGAAATTAGTTTAAAAAAAGTAACAATTTTTTAGTATTCATTGGTCATTAACGCGTATAGTAAAGTAAAAAAATACAAACAGTGGGAAGAGATGATATACATACATATAGACGTATTAACAAGATTAGTGAAGGAATGGAAACATTTAATTTGTTTACAAAATAAAACAAGAGAAATTGGCTTACACATGAAAAAAACTTAAATATATAGTAATGAAATGTATAAGAGATAAGTAGTTCAAAGGTACCGTTACGGAGAAATATATTGTTTCGAATTAGTCAATAAATATTTTAAATTAACTAGAGAATTGAAAGCCAAGCCATTGAAGGAACGAAAGAAATATTATATGTTATGTACAGTATCTGGCAATTGAATTAAAGAGGCCCTTGCGTATCAAAACATTTATAGTAAAGGGTTTTCCAATAAGGAAAACTTTTCTTCAAAATAAAATGCAGACCATTTGAGATATTTCAAAAACTTTATTATCGAGTTGAAGTACAATCAAAACATTTATGAATGGAATTCGACTTCGTTCATATGGTCACCGCGGGCACGTTTGCAGCGGTCGATTCGTTGGACCCAATTTTCGATGACTCGGCCACACAATTCGGCCGAAACGGCTGCTATTTCGCGTTCAATGTTGGCTCTGAGCTCTTCCAACGTTGTCGGCTTGTTGGCATAGACCAATGACTTGACGTAGCCCCAAAGAAAAAAGTCTAGAGGCGTTAAATCGCACGAACGAGGCGGCCAATCGACTGGTCCATTTCTTGAGATAGCATGCTCATCAAACTTACTCTTCAATAAATCGATTGTAACGTGTGCTGTGTGGCTTGTGGCACCGTCCTGCTGAAACCACATGTTGTCCAAGTTCATATCTTCCAATTCGGGCCAAAAATAATCGGTAATCATGGCGCGATAACGATTACCATTCACAGTAACGTGACGGTCATCATCCTCGACGAAAAAATATGGCCCTATGACGCCGCCGGCATGCAAACCGCACCAAACAGTTAGTTTTTGTGGATGAAGTGGTGTTTCATGAAGCACATGTGGATTTTCACCCGACCAATAACGCATATTTTGCTTATTGACGAACCCATTGAGCCAAAAATGAGCTTCGTCACTGAAAATGATTTTGCGATGAAATTGATCATCTTGGCGCATCTTTTCCAGAGCCCAATCGGAGAACGTACGTCGCTTCAAATGGTCCATCGGCTTCAATTCTTGAGTCAGCTTGATCTTGTATGGGTGTAAACCAAGATCCTTACGCAAAATTCGCCATAAAGTGGTCTGGGCGATGCCCAACTCTTGAGAACGCCGTGGAATTGACTGATTTGGATCATTTGCTACGGACGTTTCAACGGCAGCGATATTTTCGACACTTCGACCAACCCGTTGTCTCACTGGCACGACAACATCACACAACGAATATGTAGACTCAAATTTTTGCACTAAACTGGTTAGTGCTACTAGGACGAGAATTACGACCGAAAATCGGAGTTAACGCTCTTAAAGTAGCGGTCACCGACTCCGAATTTCTGTAGTAAATTTTTATAATTTGCAGACGTTGTTTGTTCGTGTACTTTACATGATGAAAATGTTAAGTTTACTAAATAAATTGACAGTGACAGTTCGATGATTAGTGAAAGGGTGCGTTCACAAATTGAATTAAAAGTTGTCAAGTCCCTATTGGAAAACCCTTTACAAGTCGTTTGTATTTAAATATATTTCAAATTTTGAACTGTAAACGGATTTAGTTGTTTAAAGCGGTTCTATTCCTAGAAAAAATAGGTATTATATCAGGAAAATCATATTATCGGTTTTAGATCAATACCTATTACTATTACTATTAGGGTCTAAACATAGATAATGAAATATGTGAAAGTACTACGAATAATATCCAATTTAGTTGAAATTTGCACGAGCACGTACGTGCTAAGAAGTGTATTATTGTTTTAACAATATATTGTCAATTTTATTATTAGTTAATTTTTTTTGGTGAATTTTTAAGATTTTTAATTTATTCGGAATGTGTCCGTAAAATCACCGAGACCGGTTAATTACAAAAACAGTACTCGAAAATAAACAAACTTCTAGAGAACTGGCAAATAAATTAAGTTCGTAATATAAATGTATCTGAGCGCACGATCAGGTCATGGTTGTACGCTGTCAGGATCAAATATTGCAGACCAGCCGAAGAATAGGTTGATACCAAAAATGAGGAAAGCGTGCCTGCATTGGGCAAAATTCACAGAAATTTTGCAGTTGAAGATTGGAGACAGGTAAATATTTACAAGTCGCCTTCTCTTTGCGACGAGTGATCTCCAACAATTGAAGCAAAAACAGAGAGTGTTAGTTTCATTAGAGAAAGACTCAAAGAACGTTATAGTAATGAAAATGTATAGAAAGAAAATTAAACATCCACCCATAACGGGCGGGACTTCAAGTAGAATATGAAAAGGTTCTTGAAACTTCGTTCCTACATGCACTAAATGAAAAAGAAAGACCTTACACCTTCACACAGGATGGAGTACGACATCATACTTAGTAATCGATAAAAAATCTATTTAAAAAATATAACATATCCCTTTTGCCCTGGACCGGAAACTCACCCGATTTAATTCCAATCGAAAATGCGTGTAACATGTTGAAAAAGTTTATGTGCTTATCTCCAAACCCAACAATAGCGGTTTTAAAAGATATTGTTCAGAAACATTGGCAAGAGAATGCAAAACTGTAAGAAGTGAAAAAAAAAACTTGCATTTCCAGCATTCCAGACAGAATTAGCGCAGTCATTAAAGCCAAAGGACAATGGACAAAATACTAATCTATCTTCTATAAAGCATAAATAAACCATTTTATATTAGTAATATGTTCTAATTCAACTGCCAGGTACTATATATCCAGACAAAAAATTAGAAATGTGGGAAAAGGAATTGTTAAGTAGAATATATAAATGACTCAAAAGCGAGACTAGAAATTGCAGGAGACGAACAAATTAAAATATTACAGGAATATATAGTAAGTCGATCGTAAATCAAGTTGTTAGAACTTAAAACGTGAGGTGGTTGGGACCTGTGCCTAGCCGAACAGAATATCAAGGAAAGTAATGTAAAGTGAAAAGGGTAGTAAGAGAAAGATTTGAAGCGGTTGGTGAAGATTTATTTAAAGAGCCGAGGACAAAAAAGAATGAAGGCAAATGGTGAAAACCTTTGCAGCAAATAGAAATCAGTCGGTGATCATATAAGAGAATCAAAAGGTCATTGTTACTAATGATCAAAATACATATATATTGTATATATATATATATATATATATATATATATATATATATATATATATATACTCTTCAAAACTGAAATGTACCAGCAAGTATCCTAATCTTTACGATTAAATCTGTATTTCATGATGATACTTTATCAATAGCCAAACCACCACAAAAATATATTTTGAGAGAATTCGAAGAATTATTAGATAAACATTAAGATAGCTCTCCTTTTCTGTTTGACAGTCTAAAAAATTTTTTGTTACCTTGTTTGTTATAGAAAACTATAATAAACAAAAAATTAAATAACGCATTTAGTACGCATTTAGAAAAGGAAAGTCGATGGTTGACCACATTCATATCATGTTTCAATTGATAGAAAATAGTTATGAACATAGCGTCGATTGCATATCGTATTCATAGATTGTAAACAATCATATGATAATATACGGCACAATATACTAAAAAGTAATTCAAGAACAGTAGGAACTCCAGAAAAAATCATTTGATTAATAGTATAACATTGAAAAGACAAAAGTAGACGGGTGGACTGGTGATACTATAAATGAAGAAATAAATAAAAAACTACCACATTTGGTGAAGAATTTCCTTTATTTTCTTTTGCTCAAATAATCCTTCAAGATGTATAATATTACCCAGTTATTCTTTTACCCTTTTTTAAGAAATTGAATAAAGGCCATCACTTTTTGATGAAATGGCTTCTTTTTTTTAAAGATTATCCCATTGCAATCATTGTTTTGAACGTACCTTAATTCAAGTTTGAGCTCATATGGTCACTTCAAAAATTACTAAATCACTTGTATATACTCCTAATGTTTGTTCGGGTTGGCTTTAGATTCCTGTGCCATTTATCTTCCAAAGAATAATGTTTGATGACTATATGATTGTCAATTTTAACTCCCAAGAAGACATAGAACTAAAATTTGATATATGTTCTTACGAGGGATGCTGGAAACTGGAAATAATTTTGATATTGCTCTATGGACGCCTTTTATTGATTTTTCCCGAATTTATCGAACCCTTGTACTATTATAGATGAGAATCTAATGTTCATGATTTTACTAATAAAAAAATAAAATATATTAGAATCTAGAAAGTAGATAAGGATCTAGCAGTATTTGCATAAATATAAGTAATAAAATAACCGCTATAATATATTTACATAATACTATTTTGTTTGTTCATTAATTAGATCCCTTTCGACTTATATTTTTTGCGTAGTATTTCTATATATACGTACATATGTATATATACATATGTATATACACTCTCGTAATATAATTATGCATATATTTTTTATAGTATTTAATCCAGTTTACTAGCCTTCCCGTCTATACAACACACAAACCAATTACAATTTCTAATGAGTATAATTTTGATATTTTTAGCACATACTTGCGACAGATTCATGTCGTCCGCGTACGTGTGTATGTACGTGAATCGAAATTGCAAAAAGAAAAACTGGCCGTGTTTGCTCTTTCGTTTCATTTACACCAACGGGGTTTTCTTCTCTCCGTTTAGAGTTTAAATAATTATTATTGTGTGCGTGCCGTATTAAATGAATCAATGAGAGAGAGAGCTCCTCGTGCATTAACAATGGAAGAGGTGTAATGAGTGTAAAGTTATTTTCGATGTAACTCCCGATACATGCATAAAATATGAGGATATTTACGATTTGTGCTTGCGTAACGCGCCCATAACAAGATCGTGTTTAATTTTACAGAGCTGTTCTTCTCTTTCTTCGTTTTTCTCTCTTTCTCTTACTCTCTCGTCTGTACGATTCTTCAAATTCTGTTAAAAATGTAAAACGTTCCTTATAAACTTGACGAACGAGTAATGAAGCTTATTGATATTGCAATTAAGTGATTAAGATGATTGATGTAAAAATTTTGAGTTAAGAAAGAAAGAAATTCTTATTTTTTAAAGAAAATAATAAACTAAAATACAGTTAATAATAAGGTATCTTCTTGAAGTCTACCAAGTGTACCGGAAAGTCACTACCCGTTCTTCTAACAGATGTCGCTAGACTTAAGTATGCAATGTTATGATTTGACACATATGTCATTTCATTCTACTGACATCAAGTTTCAAAGTCATACATATTAGATTTTGCGAAAGTTACACTGTCATAGATTTATACCTCTCTGAAAATGTCGAGTTTTCTGCCAAAAAAGTGCATTTGCGGCACGCATTACTTTTCTTATTTAGAAAAGAGCCGCTGAAAATCTTCGTTTGCTTGTAGAAACTTACTGTGAGCATGCTCCAATTATAAAAATATGTGAGGCGTGGTTTCGGCAATTCAAAAGTGATGATTTCGATGTGCAAGACAAAGAACGTTCTGGTAAACCAAAAAAGTTATTGGATGAAGATCCAACCTAAACAAAACAATTGGCAGAAGAGTTAAATGTGACCCAAAAAACGATTAGCGACCGATTACGAGCAATGGGAAAAATCCAAAAGATGGGAAAATGGGTTCCACATCAATTGAATGACAGACAAATGAAAAATCGAAAAATCGTCTGTAAAATGCTGCTTCAAAAGTCTCATCGGAAGTCACTTCTGTATCGAATAGTGATGGGTGCTGAAAAATTGATTTATCCTAAGCCCGAAAAATCATGGTTATCACCTGGCGAAACCGGCCCATCAACTCTAAGGCCAAATAGTTTTGGTCGCAAGACAATGCTTTGTCTTGGTTGGACCAGAGTGGCGTGTTGTATTACGAACTGAGACAGTTAATACTGATCACTACTTTCTGGTACATCTGGTATATATAAAATAGCGTGGAGAGAAAAGAAGTACCTAAAGATAGTAAGTAATATGTAATAATGGTAAGTAATTGTAAGAAGGGGTATTGGATATTGTTTTGATTTTTGACTTATCCAAATAAGATTTTTTGCATATTCGTCCGTTGACCGCCATTCAGTACTTTGTCGAGTCATATCTTCATCAAATTCACAATATTTCGTCTTTTCACAAGTTACGATCCTTTTTAAGACATGTTCGTCTTTTGGACCTGCCCCAATAATGTTTTTGTAATAAACCGATTCGGTACAATGTTTGGTCAATCGTTAATTGATATGGAACAGCTTTTAACTTCACTTTTGAAGACCAGATTTTCCAGTAAAAATGCTAGTACCTGTGCTGGGAATTAGTCAAATAGAATTCCAATGGAAGTTCAATAAAATGAAAATGGTAGTAAGAGAAAGTTTTGACGTGAGCAAAAGAAGTGGTTGGGTGCGATGTAGATCGATTTAGAGAGCCCAAGACAAGAAAGGATATAGACAAATAGTCAAAACCTATAGGGTCAAATAGAAGTTATTGGGTGATCGTGTAAGGGAAACAAAATATCATTGTTACTTATGAATGATAAAAAGATATATTTTCTTCAAAATTAAAATAAATCAGCAAGCATCCTAATTTTTACCAATAGGCAAACCACCAGATAAATAGACCTAGGAAGAATTCGAAGAATTATCAAATAAGCATTCCGATAACAGTATTTCCTTTTCTCTCTGGCAAAGAAAAAAAATTTTTGTTACCTAATATTCTTATACTAATTAATAAACAAAAGGTTAAGAAGTAATACAGATAGAATGATAGTGACTATCAGTACACAGGCACAAAAGAAAAATCGATAATTATTCCCATTTATATCATGTTCCAAGTTATACAAAAAAAGTCATGATAGGATTTGCGTTTCTTTGTCGTAGCAGTTAATAATATATGACATAATAAACTAAAAAGTTATTTCAAAAGTACTACCAACCATTGCCTTTGATATTTAATGTTTACTTCTATGAATTTCATTGAAGATCTTCAAAACTTTCACGAAATCATGTATTTTTTCAGACATTTTTCATCGTTGTGACTGATTAGCTTAAACATCTATCACCATTCTTATTCGCTTTTCATGAATTGCCGATGCTATTCAAAAACTTATTTCTTCAAGCTATTTTAAGCATTTCAAGTACTTCCCAAGATTTTTATCGTATTTATAACTCTTTATTAACATTTCGACCGAAGTATACAATCTATTATCAATTAAATGGGTTATACCTTGACTTTTACGGAACGTAATGTGTTTGTTTAGATTATTTAGAAGGCTTGGCACTTCCTAATTCAAGAGAAGGTAGTACTAACATTGTTAAAGTGAAGACAGTAGCTTTCGGTACATAGAAAAAGCCTAGAGCTTCAATTCATCAAGGAACATAAGGTAGAAGAACCGAAACAGAAAGGACGTGAATTAGGATGTATTAAAAGCTTATACAGAAATATCCAGGTAAGGACAGAAAACATGTTATTAGATATTACTAAAACAAAAGAATACATTAGATAAGGGGAATATTAAAGCATTGTTTATAAATGCGGTGAATGTACAGGATGGTACAAACTGCAATTAATCCAATAAGAAATGTGCTTGTTTGCTAATTATATACATATATAGAGGGTTATTCAAAATCAAGTTGTCAGCTTGAAGGGCTCTTCTCTTTTCTTTATATTAACAGTTTGCTTCATATAAGGCATCATTATTTAGTGGATTTGTTTTTTTTATAAACAGTTGCTTAATTTTTGTTGCTATGGTGACTTCGTTCTTCTAATTTCAATATAAGTGTTACATTGCGATTTTAAGTACTGACGAAAATTTTCAATCGATACTTGTTAAAATGGTTTTGTTACTACGGGTACGTATTAGCATTATTCAATATGCCAGTGCATTAAGTACATATTATATGCTAATACACTAATATTTAATACGGCGCCCAGTCTCCATTGTTTTTAAGAATATCCTTACAGCAATTACCTGTATTTGTAAAATTTTTCCCATAATTCGTATATAACCGCCATATTTTCTTTATATTGCAAGATAATTAGGAAATTGTATATTGTTCCTCACTCTGTACACAGTTTGTTTTGATGTTTTTCACTGTCTTCTTGTAGGATCTAATCTACATTGTTATCATTAAATCATACTTGTTCGATCTTGGAAGTCCTTTTTGATAACATTTTACCATTCCTTTCTTTTTAAAATGCCAGTAAACACGTGCAAAGTTCGTGCAGGCGTTAGCTTTCCTAGGGGTGTCATATAGTGGACTGTATAATACATTTTCTTGCGTTGACCATGATTTCCTTCCAGGTGACCAGGCCCAGAAAGATGATTTTTCGGTAATCATAAAGTAGGGCCAATTTCTGTTAGAATTTTCTTGACGATTTAATAATTATGCTTCGAAAAGGGTTATGTTCGCGTAATATGTTTCTAATTGTCATTTAACTAATATTTGTGTTCTTATGTTCTTGACAAAATGTTGATTACTGTATATTGTAACACGGCTTTCCCAGAGTCCAGGAAGATTATTTACACTTAAATTTGTTAATAATGCCTTATCTATCGTCTGATGAAGTCTTCTGATTTGTGTAAGTAACCTAGCTGCCGCCGCAGTTCTCTTTTTAGAACCTTTATGGTGGTCACACAAAAATACTGCTTTGAAACGTTTTGCATGCGCTGCACTAAATTCAAGAAAAACTGTTACCTGAGTCACGCAACAGATAACCGAATTGAAATTGATTAGACATATTAGAGGGAAAAATATTTCTATCTCAGTTCCGCCCTACATCAATTTTTCCTACATAGAGGAGGGAGAGGGGCTGCGTTTCTTTTTATACACACTTTCATTAATGTACAGTTTTTTATAAGTATTAATTTTTCTTGAACACAAAGAGGTAATTTGAATTTCACTATTTTATTTAGAACACGACAATTGTTTCGCCATTAGAATGGCTTCATCAGATATTCAGTACATCTAAATAAAAATATGGCGTATAACATTTATATCTTATTCCTTTCTACGTGACTAAATATACTTCACCAACAAAATTAATTTGATAAACACAGTAAGTAAATAAATAGTCTAATATTAACTAAATAAATTTAATCACGGTGAATTTTTTAATTCTATTGATCGTTTAATAATATTTGAGTTTTTGATAAGTTTTCTTCATTTATTTTCACCATGTAGCACAATTCTGGTTAGATGTACGCTATTGCTGTGGCAAAACAATTGTCATATTATAAATAAAAATCAAATTACGTGTTTGTGTTCAAATACGGGGTAGTATTATGCATTAAATTGTTACGAATATACTACTGTGGGCAAAAAATAGTAAGACTTTGTTCATAATTTTTAAATTCTTAATTTATTCTTCCAAATCTATTTCATCCCCCTCAAAGTAATCCCCCTGGCCCCAATACACTTGTACCAACGTTTCTTCCAATTCTCGAAACAGTTGTTAAAGTCAATTTCAGGAATAGCCTTCAATGCGCGTAGCGATTCACGTTTAATGTCTTCAATTGACTTAAAACGGTTTCCCCGGAGCGGTCGTTTGAGTTTGCTGAATAGCCAGAAGTCACACGGAGCTAAATCAGGCGAATACGGTGGTTGCGGCACGATATTGGTTGAAAATTTGGCGAAAAACTCACGAAGAATTAATGTAGTATGCGACGGTGCATTATCGTGGTGCAAAAACCAAGAGTTGTCGGGTCATAATTCTGGCCCCTTTTTACGAATAGCATTGCGCAAACGATGCATAACACTCAAATAGTATTCTTTGTTGACAGTTTGGCCGGTCGGAAGGAATTCGGAGTGCACCACGCCTCGATAATCGAAGAAAACTGTCAACATAACCTTGATTTTTGACTTGCTTTGACGTTTTTTTTTGGGTTTCGGCTCACCTTTGATACGATATTCGGCCGATTGATCGTCTGTTTCCGGGTCATAAGCGTAGATCCAAATCTCATCTCCCGTTATGATGCCTTTCATTTTGTCTTGATAGTCGGAAAGCATTGTTTCACAGACGTCAACGCGACGCTGTTTTTCGAAAAAATTGAGTGATTTTGGAACAAATCGTGCTTTCACTATTCTTAACCCCAAATGATCTTTCAAAATGGTTTTCATTGATCCTTCCGATATCCCAACGATGCCAGTAATGTCTCTGACTGTTAATTCTCAAGCACCAATTCCTTGATTCTATTGACGTGTTGATCATCAGTTGATGTTGATGGCCGTCCTGGACGTGGTTCGTCATCAACGCGTTCTCGACCCTCTTTGAATAATTTGTACCAATCAAAAACACTTGCTCGCGACAAACAATTATCACCGAAGGCCTTTTGCAGCATTCTGAACGTTTCGGCACCAGAAATTTGATTCCGTACACAAAATTTAATGGAACTTCTTTGTTGAATAATTTTACTCTTTGTAAAAATCGCCGAATACACTTTTTGTACTTCAGAAAGACAAGCGTATACTAAACACTAATGGTTATTTTGATGTGACATTTGGCGCAGATGTCACTGACAGTCATACCAACCTAGAAAAAAATATTTCGACGAATGGGTTTTCGCGCGAAGTTTAAATTAAAAAGTCTTACTATTTTTTGCCCACAGTAGTATATAATTTATTTACGTTTATCTAAATCAATTAATTACGTAATTTGTAAAAAATATTCTAATCGTATGTATGTATGTACATACATTAGTCTCCTGTGTTAAAATAAAGTTAAGGTGTTTTATTTTCATATCTAGTCCAGATATAGAGTATCGTTTTAAAATGAACACTGCATACATACGTATATTTCAGGTTTCGTTATTGCGTTTTGAAATAAGCCTGTACCAACTCAGAAAAACTAGTCTTATTTCCGCTACGGTCATCTTCGTCTTCAACGTGCTCATCTTCCTCTCTTTTCATAAGCACGAACCTAATCGACTTGTGGTTGTCGACTTTAAAAATAGTAAAACAAATCCTCGGCTTGTTTGACGGACTCTGCTATAAATAACGGCGCGTAACACGCGGTCTAAGAACTTCCTCCTTCAGTTTGATTCGATGCGCGCTACCTGTATAATTATCGGGTATTTGCTGGGCCCGATGCCATCGCACAGGTCGGCCAAACCGACCATACTTTTTTTTGCTGCAGTTATATATGCAAATCATGACGCATATTCGTTTCTTCTCTTTTTTGAAAGGCCGCTTGGATTTCTTTTTTTCTTTCAATGAAAATTGCACGTAAATATAACAAAAACATTAGAATAATTTTAAAATCGACTTATTTTTCTTCGAATATAAACTTGTAAAATATTGTATAAATAGACTTCTTGGATTTATGACCTAAAGGTAAAAACATGTTTAGATTCACAAAAATTGCCTCATTGGCACTTTGTAATAAAATATACAATAGTTAAACCTTTTTAAAGTACAGTGGTGGCCATCAAAATAGAGTTACTAAAAAGAAAACAAAGTTAGATATATTTATTCTATTATTCAACAATAAAATAAAAGATTTGATAAATATGCAAAACAGTTCTTTTCAATAAAAAATACCGGTATCTTATCGAACAGAAAAATGTAGTTACGACAGAAACAATTAAGAATCATTTTTGTAATTTTCAATATTTAGTGGCTTGTTCTTCATTATACATAGATGACAGCTTTGGCACGGCCTGGGCATGGATTCGATGACCTATTAGCATCTTGCTGTGAAGATGGCAAACCATTTTTTATTTAATATCTCGCAATCGCGCTTTTTAAACCCTTCCATAGATTTTCTATGTTATGCCACCAAATGTATTTTGGACCGATTTTATGCCACGAAAAGCATCCATCGCTTAATATTGATCTGATACCGTTATGTTTTATGATCTTATTGGCATATTTTGGCAGTTATTCTGTTCTTGGTGATCGTGAGAGATACAGTTTGCTATCGAAACCCATATTTATTTTAGTTTCGCCGCTCCACAAAATATTTCTCAATTTGTCAATATTTTCTGGGCCACTGCAACTTACAATTAGATATTCATTTTCAAAGCTGAGTCGACTTTTTATATTTCTAGTACGCAGAGTAACGGCACCTTCCTGGCTACCCTTCCATATAGGTAGTTTTCCTGTAGCCTTCAGTAATTCGTACGTACACTAATATTTAACTCTAATACGGTTTTAATTTCTCTAAATGATTTGAATGGGTCTGCTTGAGAAACATTTATTCATTTGTGGCGCAGTTTTTCTTTTGATTTCTTCCTCCTATTTCTTCAAATGGACTGGAATATCTGCTCTTTTGCGTTGCACCATTCTTTGATTATGGGGAGTGTTAAAATCTGCATCTTTTCATTCGACGTGCGACGGCATTTTGAGCAAATCTATGTAATATATTAATAGTTATTTTATAATTACACACGCCTATATTAATTTTTTTTCTCCTGATTATATTCTTACACATGGTTTTAACTAATTTTGGTCCAATGATTTCAAATATCAAAGTAATTTTTCCCTATCACGTCAGGTTTTTCCTCTATGGCATTTTTTCCGTTTTGCTCGTTTGAATGTCTTTAATAAATGTAAATGCTTAAATTCTTCGAAATCAAAAACATTCCAAATATAATCAAGTCGTTAGCATAATGTGCATATTATTAATAACACTATCCCAATAATACTTAAGTTCACAACAATTATTTATAAATGAAAACCATTAACGACAGTGTAAAATTAGTTTTTGGCGTTCCAATGATCTAACGTGACCAAAAAATCATATCTATTATTGCTATTTTTGTTTAGTTGAGACTTCAGGTTATAATAAGAAAAATAAAAATACAATTGTGTATCCGAATCTCGACTCAGCTATTCGACCAGTACCTCATTCCGATGAACTACTTGTGCTAGTTTATGAAGAGATTTCTTCACTAGAGGGCGAGGACGATCAGGATGTCAGACGTTCTTTGGGAGCAAGAACCGGACGATGAAGATTTAATTCCTAATTCTGAACCGCAACGTTTTACTCAGTCGGAATTGAATCTTAGTAAGAGCCTTGAGTTTATCAAAGGAATTATTGGAACTACAACTTCAAGATTACATGAAAAAACTTGCTCGAACAAGGTACGAGGATAACTTTTTATCGAACCAGGGAAAGTAATTTTGTACAATATTTTAAACAGGAATGTGGGTTTCCTTATTGTAATAATGTGTCAAGTTTACTAAATGAAATGGGAGCTATATAATATCACCCAAATGAGTGGCGTTTATTTATCGACAGTTCAAGTAGAAGTCTCAAGTGTCTTACTACACAATGGGAATGGGTACGGTTCAATTCCTATTGGTCATTCAGTCCACTTAAGGGAAACATATGAAGACTTCAAAAAGGATTTAAAGTTACCAAAATATGCAGACCATAACCGGATCATCTGTGTGGATCTTAAAATGGTAAATCTTTTACTAGGATTTCAAAGAGGATACACAACGTTCCAGTTTATTTGTGCCTCTGAAATAGTAGAGCATTAACCCAACACTGAAGTCAGAAACACTGGCCTTCTAGAATATCTGTAGACCTGATATGGGCAACCTTTAACATGTTGTGGGCCAAACTTTAACGCCAAACGTTTAAAAGTAGTGCATTTTAAAGTAGTGTTCATAATTTTTAGCGATAGATATCAGATATGAAATAATACGACAATGTCTCGAGGACCGGATCAAATCTTACAGCGGGCCGGTTGTTGCCCACATATACTGTAGACGTTGGAGAAGATTATGTTATAAGCCAAACATTAACGGACAGAGGAAAAATAATTTTTTCCACCTCTCCATATCAAAGTAGGTCTTATGAAGCAATATGTTTCAGTTTTAGCTTTTGGACGAGACTGTTTACAGGATATACGTGAAAAATTTCCACGATTTAATTTACGAAGAAATTAAAGCCGGTGTATTCGATAGACCGCAAATTAGAATTTTAATTTTCATCAACACTATAAATGAAATTGAGAAAGAGGCCTGGAGTTCATTCAACAATTTTCTTGGGGACAGAAAGGCGTGAAATACCAAAAAAGGTTTAATAGAAACGATGTTTGAAAATTTCAACCGCCCAGGTTGCAACATGATAGATTTCACGAAAAGTGCCGTCAACGATGAACAAGGGTGAAAGGTTTCATCAACTTAAAAACTATGGAAGATCGGTACCAAGGAAGATGGGATCCTCACTTATGGCCGACTGGAATAATCAGAGGGATTGCCAACATAAACGATAGAGCAGAAAGTGCTCCAAGCGAAACTTTATTCCCTGAACTTATATGTTAAATGGCTATTTTATATAAATACTCTTGTAATTTGTATATTATGTAAATATTTATGTATGTAATTGTCGAATTTAAATAAACAAATTGTTATAATTTTGTACTTTGTTTTGTCTCAGTTGTCAATAACTTAGTGACTTTTACTGATTCTTCAAGAAACAAGATATGGTATAGAGCCAGATTTTGACGTTATGAGTAGAAACTAGTGCGTATGATTTTCGAATTTAGTACACACCCAAATTACTAAATAACAAGTCTCATTTAGAAGTCAGCAAAAAAATGGGTTTTAACACTGGACGTATTGACCAGTGATAAATAAGATACACTCTTACCTGGCACAATTACAGTTACGAAACGTGCAATAACCTTTATTCTTATTTCCGTATGGGCAAGCGGCTTTATTATTGACCAGACACCTAATTTCAAGGTTAACTAAAAAGGGCATTTCCCTAACACGTCTACACTATATTGCAGTGATTTCGGTAACTTTCAGTTGTAAACGTGTTTATAAACCTCAAAAGTAGGTGGCGGTGTTATCGTCGTATTCAGCATAATTATTAACGATAATGTTTGTTATGTAACCAACATGGCTTTATTTTGATGGCCATCACTGTAATGTGAATCTGCTAGCAACTTTAACATTTATAAGTAAAAAGTAACCCGCTTAATGGGCTCTATAACTTCTTAGAACTGCTCTTGAGCTCTCTTAAGAGTTCACTCACTGCACAGTTATCGATGTAATGCATATTAGTTTGTCATTAGATGAGTTCTTGTACATTGCCTTCATCGAATCCACTATAAAAGAAAACAATTCAAATCTTATTATATTTTCACCAGTAATATTGTTGAAAAATTAAAGAATTAAAACAGGTGAAAGGTGGCATATTAGAATCTGGAAAATTCTAATTTATTGCGATTGAATGTTAGGGTAAATAATAAATCGTGTTAATCGGGAAAGGAAATTTTATCAGTTTCGGAAATAATAGTTTCAAAAGTTTCAATGCGAACTGTGTTTACTGTGAAGCAACGGCTTCAGGAAACTAGTATACATGATTGAATAACTAAAAAAATACTTTGTTATAATGATAATAGATAAAGAATTATTAAAAATTTGACGACCCGTGTTTAAAAATGTGTATTTTGAAGATACGAATCTATGTTTCAAATGCGAAGTATTTTATCAGGTTGATATACAAGTTTGTAACGTTTTTAGTTCCTAATATGAGCTGAAAAACATGTTAGGCATATATCAAAGTTATTTTATTGTCGTAATATTGTTGAATTGAATAGTTCATGAATTTGTGCAAAGATTGTTTTATTTACTGTCAAAAAGAAAATGGAATCTCAAGTCGAAAAAAAAGAGCATTGCGAACATATCCTTTTCTTCAAGTTAAACAGAGAAGTTTATGGAAGCGGAAGCTCTTAAAACCCATTGTGTCGTTTACGGAGAAAACGTAATTGGAGAGAGTGCAGAAAGGAAATGGTTTTCTCGATTTAAAGACAGCCATTTTGACATAAACGATTCTCGGTATTCGTTAATGCTTTCATTCAAACAAGAATAAACTCGTAAAATGGCCATTACAATGAATTGTAACGAATCGAAAACTGGGTATTTGCTTCGTATGTTTTGACTGCATTCAACAAGAATCAGAGCGTCAATATTTGTGCCTCTTTGCTAGCTTGTTAACAGCATCGACTGATTTTGTCCCACAATAACTGATGACGAAAAATGGCGCCTTCATATTGACATCAAGAACACAAAAGAATGGTTTAACTCTAATAAAAAGACAACTGCCCCAGCAAAATCTGATACTTGTTCGTGTCAGCTGATTTGCGTCTGGTAGGAAAAAGAGGGTGTCGCCTACCATGAAATGCTTCAGAAGAATGTAATCGATCACTGCTGAGATTTACTGTCAACAACTCCGTCGAGAAATTTCCTTTGATAGCGATGGCGTACTTTAAAAGTCGCTCGATTTCTTCACATCCGAACCACGATCGGATTTCTTCAGGCGCGGAATCGAAAAAGTACCAGTTCGTTTGGAGGCAATTGTAAATAGTGGACAAGAATATATTCTTGATTAGTCATGAATTTTGTTTGTTAAGAAATCAATAAAGTTTAAGTTCAATAAAAACGCTACGAACTTCATCAACTTCATATAAACCGATCCTGGGCTTAAAAATATTTTATAAAATTCGATAATTTAGAAATACGGTATTATGTGGATTTGTGTTTCTTCAGAGACTGTTTTAATGAAAAAAAAAAACTACTTAAAATTGCTTGAACAGCGAAAAAAGAAAGAAAATGATAATTATAATATTGAACGTTATTTCATATAGATTTTGGTTAATAATGAAAAATAATTCTAAAATTATGCATTCAAAACATCCCACATAGATATGTTAGACTGTTGAACAATATAAAACGAAAATTGTGACAAAAAATAAAAAAGGACAATCACATATAATTCTATTAGAAAATGAAAGGTTACAATAGGTCGAATAGTTCAAGTAAAATATTTGAGAAAAAAAATTTACAGCATGGCAAACAATATAATATAATAAGAGACTAAAAGGTTCCAACGAGACGACTTCTACAGCATAAAGAATAAAAAGAATTTGCCAATGAAATTTAAGAAGACGTACCCTTATATATGCGTCTATTTTTTTAAAATTTCTTTGGGAACTTATACTCAAAGCTGTAGAAAACTCTTTCTCTTATAACCTCTCTTGTTGGATAGTATATATAATAACGGAACAGAAAAACGTAGCCAATAACAGAGAAGCGAAAAAGAAAATTACAAACAATTGAAATGACATTTCTAAGAAAAATTGAAAATGAAACGATTGTAGGCAAGATAAGGAATAAAATTTACAGGCTAAAGATATATTTTAGAACCGTGTCCGAAAGGATAGAGGAAAGACAGCTATGGCATGTAAAAAGTATGCCAGGAAACAAATTAACTAGTAAGATTCTGGAAGCAGGATCAACCAAGAGAAACATGAAAGGTAAGTTAAGAAAAATGTGATAAGCAAAGTGAGAAAAGCAGAAAAAAGAAGTTAGGATGAGAAATGCTCCAAAAAGACTCCAAACTCAAATTATTATTTCGTGTAAAACGTTTTGATGCATTGAAGTCATAAAATAGCAGGAAAGTTGAAGGCTATATACCATAAATGTTATTATAAAGGCGACAAAATGTGAATTATTAAATCAATATTTTGTTTTTCATTGATACGTACATACATTATATAAGTTTGTACTTATATTATAAAGAAAGACGATTTATATCAAGTTTACGCATCTCGATATAGTGAAGAAGTCTAATCATTGACTTATATGTACCATTAATTATTTGCATTGAAGTATTATATAGATACAAGCTAAATATCAGAGTCGTGCCAGAGAAAATATAGGAAGGACAGCTAAGGTGGTTTTGACCTATAACAAAAGATGTCAGCAAAAGATTAACTAGAAAGATGATTATAAACAAAAGACTGACTTTATTTAAATTTCTTTGAAAATTTTACATCGCACATGTTATAAATTAAAACCTCTTAGTATTTGTTATAATTTAATGTTAAATTAAGACAAAATGTCGAATAGCAGAACAAAATATTTCTAAAATTCACGCTTATATCTCGAATTTTGTTTCTTTCAAGACTACGATGGGACACCACGAACTCTCTTAAATTCTTAACTGTGGTTCATCGTCTTTCACCAGCAGCGATCCACACTTAACGCGAATAGAAAAAAAAACAACAGCAATCCGTTGCACGCTGTTACGAAACACGTCTGCGGAGCGATTTCGTAATAGCTTGCGCGGCGCCACGGTTGCTAAGCCGGTTATTGCGTCTGGTCTAGCGAAGAAAAAGAAGCAAGCCGTAATGGTCGGTCGCTGGTGGAGGCAAACGCGAAGAGAGAGAGCTTCTCCGGTGACCTTGAACCTTGCCAAACTAGTCCTGAAACAGTGCCGGAGTAACCGTGCCTGTTTGTTGATTATGTTATGTATGTATATGCTTAATATCGAATTGTAGACCAACAGCTAGACGCTGCCTACACTATTTTAAAATATTTAAGTTTTGCTCAGTATGATAGATACTTTTATTACTGGTTGTATTCATACGCCACCAGTAATTTAACAAAAGTACTTAAAGAATGCATGTGCTGTATAAATATTGATTTAACACAATTGCAAGTTAAAGAAAACTATGTATATTATTCGAATTTTGTAGTAAAAAAACATTTAATAACAATTTACTTATACCAAATATAATAAAAAAGAATATATACGGAATTTTCAAATTAACGTCCGCTAAATGAGTGAAACAGTTGAAGCGTGGGCAGAGGCATTTGAATATAGTCACCTGACAATTTCAACATTAACAAGAAATAATACGAATTCCTTATGTCTTTTACCATTTGTAGCGAAGAATTATTATCGCACGTAAAATCTTCAAATAACTCTGAATCTTCCGAAATTGATTCAATTCCTAATATTTTTTTAAGGCATTCAAATTTACACTGATCCTATATGCCATCTCATAAATGAATCTTTTCGATATGATCTCTTTCCAGACTTTCTGAAACACGCAGTGATTATATCGCCTTACATGAACGGGGACTGCAATGATTTGACAAATTATCGCTCCGTCAGTTCTTTAACGGATTTTCTAAACTGTTTGAAAAGTTGTGCTTATATAAAAAATAGTAATAGTACGAACGTCTTTTATTCCAGGTTTTATAATAGTACTTCAGTAACCTCATTGAACCTGGTCAAATTACTTCGTTAACTCTGCCTTCTTAAGCAGATGGGTATGGAGTCTTCACATACACAATCACTCTAGAGAGGAATTGGGCCATTATCAAATACAAGGTTTTTAGACTACATACCTCTAGTTAGTTTTGAGGGTTAATTAACAATATTTAATATCGTCCCTTCAGTAAAATGGTAATATTAACCTGAACCCAATAACATTGTAAAAAATATAATCAATCATTCCAATAAAATAAAACACGATTACTAATTTAAGGTTGAACTTCTAAACTGCGTAAGCAAAGATGCTTGTAATCTCTCACAAGGAAATCGATGGGAAGAACGACAATAGCCCGCCATTTGCTTTTTAACCCACTAAAGATATGACGTGTTTACAAAAAAAAAAAACGTTTGTTATTGAGGCCGAATAATTACAAAACCACCGGGAAGAACTTCCAACCAACATAGGGACAATTAATCATACGAATTGATTAATTAAATTCTATCAATTAAAACAAAATTTGGATATCAATGGGATTTATAATCGATGGTAATGATTCTTCGATTGATAGATACGAGAGGGCGTTAGGAGTAACAAAGAACTATAAAAGTGGTCCCATTTAAAGAACAAACAGGAATAATTCATGAATTCACATTTCAACTGTTTCAATGGAAAAAATTCATTTGTTTTACTACATTTCGAACTCCTTACGCATCTAGCTTATTCGTCAGATTTGTCTCCTCAAACTTTTTTCCCTACCTGAAGTTCCTCTATTGCAAGAGACTTGGGTCAAAAGAAGAGAGGTAGTCACTGAAACTAATGTACATTTCGAACGGTTTGATAAGACTTGAATATAGACTTACTAAATGTAATGAATTAGAATGAAAATACGTTGACAAATAAAATAATTTTTTTCTAAAAGTTTGTATTTTCTTGTCTAAACTCACGAGAGCTGATCAGTAATTACTGATACGCCCTCGTAACTACATTACCCATTGATTAAGATATTAAAATGCTTTCGTACATCCAACAATATTCTTTGAATTAAAAACAAATATATTGATGAACTAACAATAAAGAAGAATTAACTAACATTAAACTTATGTAAACTTATTCTCGATGGTTAATAACTGACTATAATCTTTCGCACCGGACAAATGATGTTGCCCTAATCTCAAAGTAAGAGCCAGTAGGAAAATTGTCTCAATTAAAACTTCACACTAACGGGACTACTTTCAAGGGTTCTGCGGTGCGGATAGTCAAAGGATAACGACTACAGTTTCCTGCTATGCTACGACCTTTTCCCCAATTCGATTTCCGGATAATGGTGTTAAAATCTCAAACTAGAACAATCGTACTATAACTGTACGATGTAGTTTTCCATCCTTTGTGGTTATCGGGGTGTACGCAATTCGCCAAATAAAAGAATAATCTAATTTCGGAACGGTTTCGACACGAAATATATGGCGGATGTAACATTTTGTTTATTCAAGATTTATTTTTAAGTTGTATGGTCGGAATAATATGAGTGAAAGACGTCATAGTATAGTATTTTTATTTTATGCTTGGCTTGACTTCACACCTACTTTTCACAAAGACGACATGGGAGAGTATTACGCGTGTTGATCATATCATCGGCCAAAATTGCTTTGCAGGTGAAGCAGATTATTTTTGGTGATGTACATATTTATATCGGTCAATTTTAGTTTCATCTAAATTTATGGACAGTAGAGTCATGGATTTTTAGCGTTTATGGGCAACGCCAAAATATTCTCTCTATATATCGACTGACGTAGCCTTGAACGTGGCATCAGCAGCTGTTTGCATTGTGTATATTTATGCAAGCATCATTGAATGCTTTCGACAGACAGATCGGTGCCAAAACTATCAAATTAACAGGGTGATTTACTGCTGCGTTTATTGGATGGTAATACCTGATTTTATTATTGTCTATACTACTATCAGAAAGTTTAAAAACGTGTTGCTGATACAGGTGCAAGTTACTTCGAAATGTAAAATAGAACGGGTATACGGAAAAGTTGTTCAACCTCTTTTCGCTTTTAGATTAATATAATAAAACTGCACATGTGGCATATTGATCTTCTTTTCATTCAGAAAATTGCGCAATATTATGTGTTATTTGTGATGAAAAGAGAAATTTGTAATATAAATAACACCTATAGGGCAGTGGCTGTAACGGTATATATGGAAATTGATGTGGCAATTGAGAATTACAAATTAAAAAGTTAACAATGTAAATTACTTGGGATTTCTAATAAAAAGAAAGGATAATGGGGAAAAGCAAATAAGTAACTGTCTTATAACGGCAAATAAAGTATTTTATTAACTGATAAAGATTCTTAAACAAAAATTAGTGAACAAAGAGACTAAAATTAAAGTTAATACTTCAGTGTAACCTACAACAAAAAATTAGATAATGTCGAGAGGCATAAAAGTATGATTTAGGGTATGTGAAATGGGATCCTTCTTATATTTAAAAATAAAGAAAAAAGGGGACGGATCAAGAAAAGCATGGGACAATGATATAGTAAAAGTATTAAACGGCAGGAATGGTCATATAATAGAAAAGGATGAAAGGAAAGCAGATATGAAACCAGGCTCAGCTCAAAATTTTTTACACTAAGGTAGAATAGCGATTGGTTAAGGAAGTAAGTGAATGAATTATATTAATTGTAAATTAAATGTTAACCACAGTATTAAATACGGTATCTAAATGTTATAGACAAAATTAAAAAGTTGGAGACAACAGGAACTTTGTTAGGAAAAGAACTTTTTGATGAAGAAGTTGTTAGAGGCACGCACCATTGAAACTCTTACCACTTCTTGAAAAGGGTATTTATGTTTTTAGTCGATAAGAGAAATGCATTCAAGTAGGTAAAAATTATTTTGATGAATAAAAATTTATTTTCTAGAAACTAAATCATTTTAAATTTTGTTCATCGAATCCGATAAAATTCAAAGTACGATTATCTCTTAGCTCATATAATTTATGCGTTGAATAATGCTACTGATACTTTTGCAAAGAAATCGTTTTTTTAGAAATTTTAGAACTCGTACCAGAAATATTTTAAAAATAAATCTAGAATTTAAGTCAAGTGCTCCCAAAGATTTTGAATGTGTGTATATACAAATACGAAGAGGTATTGGTATCTAGTTAAGATTCTAGTAAACGAAGATGAATGTGGTTGCTATAGTTACAACTATGAGTTTCGGTCATTTACTAAATATGTATTTCTTAATGGGTTATCGAGTAAAGGAATTTTTGCTGATATGACAGAAACTAGTTGATTAGTGTCGTCATTCATACACCACCATTGAAAATTCAGAAATCTAAGAGGGGAAGATCAGATATCGAAGATGAGCACCGCCAATTTCTGTAATCATTCCGGAAAGCATTGATTCTGTCAATGACATGATTTTAAAGATCGACGAATTGGGACCTAGAGTATTGTGCATTTCCTATTATGGGGATATTTCACATCGTTTACACAAAAAATGCCACGGGACACTTCCCAAAAGTGGGCTTTTTGAACAAGAAAAAGCTCCTGTTCACAAGTCGTTGATTACATTGGAAAAAATAAACGAAATTGGTTGATCGCCCACATTATTTTCCGGATTTGCGGAGAAATAATAGTCTTACGTTGCCAGAGATTATTATTTTTGTCAAACATAGAAAAGCATTTGAAAGGTGAAAGATATTTGACATTTGGAGAAGCCATATGTGCCATTGAGGAGTGGTTTGCAGACCGACACAAAGAATTTTTTTAAAGGACTTAGAATTATTTCATGAACAATTTGCTAAATATTTGTAAATCTAAAGAGAACTATGTCGAGTAAATAAAATTATGTTTTGAAATATTGTGACGTTTTATATAGTAGACTAGACAAAATTTAAAACCATTTCGTTTATAGAAAATAAATTTTTAATCATCAAAATAATTTTTACCTATTTGAACGCATTTCTGTTATCGACTAACAAAAACATAAATATAATTTTCAAGAAGTGGTAAGAGTTTCACTGGTGCCTCTAAGATCTTCGTCACCAAAAAGTTCTTTTTTTAACATAGTTCTTGTTGTATCCAACTTTTTAATTTTGTCTATAACATTTAGATACCGTTTTTAATACTGTGGTTAACATTTAATTTACAATTAATATAACTCATTTACTTACTTCCTTAACCACTCTGTATTCTACGTCTTAGTGTTAAAAATTTTGAGCTGAGCCTGGTTTCATATCTCCTTTCCTTTCATCCTTTTCTATTTTATGACCATTTCTTGCGACGTTTTATATGGTAGATTAGGTATCCCTCGTATACAAAACATAGACGCGGACAAATTATTGGTAATTTTAAAACAAGAAAAGTTTGAAATTAGTAACAATCTCAAGAATTCAAGTTGACATAGACATTATATATATATATATATATATATATATATATATATATATATATATATATATATAAATGTCTATGTCAACTTGAATTGACTTTTGTTACAAAAACTAAAAGTTTATTTTTTAACAATAATATAAAAATAACAAATTCGCATAAACTGTAAGTCAACACTTACTAATTTCAAACTTTTCTTGTTTTAAAATTCCTTTATAAAAAGTGTGCCAAAGTATTTTAATATTACTGTGAATTTGAAATTGTCAGTGAAAGTGTGGGTGTCAATTTGCATTCGATTGAAACAACAAAAAAAAATTACAATAACGCAGAAAGTTTTACGGTACGTATTAATTAAGGAAAATTTGTTGTCAACTGATAAACTATGACAACATAATATAAACATATCTACACGCACATTGCGACCACGATGTTACGCTACAGGAATTAGACCAGATAACAAACCCAGACTGATAACGAAAAAAAAGAAAGCATGTGTCAGTGGCCAAAAATGCACACGGCATTTACAGATGAAGATTGGAAGAAGGTAAATAAAAAAATTTGTCATTAGTTAATCATTTCGCAAGTGTATCAATAGATTTAATTTTGCGATGAATCGAGGCTTGACGCGATAACAGAGAGTATTCGGTTTGTCAGACTATTGTGTTGTAAAAGCTCGTGTTCACAGCACGCCAGGAAAAATTAAAATTGCTATTTAAGCTAAAGGAGATATGACAAAATATTAAATGAACAATGTTTTATAACGCCTAATAAATATTTTAGAAATATCTGTATACAGTTTGGTACGTAGACTTCCGCGGTCGTGGTCCATGCTATCTGCTTTTCGACGTTTCGTACCCATTTGTATGGGACATCTTCAGGGCTGAACTACTGCACTGAAACTGGTGTAAGTCGATGGGGGACGTGTTTATATATGGATAATGGGTCATGGGTCAATGGAGCGTTACGGTTACGGTTGGGTAGATTAGAGATGCAGGATTGTCAAGCGTTATGTAGGGGGTAGCCATCATCGCGGTTAAGATTATTGGGGTGCTTAAAGATCTCTATAGTTTCACGGATTTTGCGACCATAGAAGTGGTTAGTGCGGGATAGGATCTTGGTTGAATTAAACTGAATATGGTGCCCGGTTTCCAGCCTATGCTCGGCAAGTGCAGAACCAGCTATGCACAGCAACCTAGTACAGCGCTCATGTTCAGAAACACGAGTGCCGACAGACCGCTTTGTTTCACCAATATATGCCCTGCCGCATGAACAAGGAATCCTGTACACACCAGCTGATTCTAAAGAAACATGGTCTTTTACGGAAAAAGGGTCAGATAATTTGGAATGGGGTTTGAAGATGGTTTTGATGTTGTTTTTGAGAAGAACCCTACTGATGCGGTCAGTAACACCTTGTATATAGGGTAGGTGGGCTTTAGAGAGGGGGGGGAGATGATGTAAGCTGTGTATTAAGTTGTGAGATTTTGGGATTAAGATGTCGATCTATGGTTCGCTGAATATTATGGTTGGAGAAATTATTATTTATAAGAGCTTTGGTAACATGACTTAATTCCTGGGATATAGAATGCTGGTCAGATATGTTGACAGCTCTTTGGACTAAGGAATTGATAACGCCCTGTTTCTGGGCAGGATGATGATGGGAGAGGGCATTGAGATACCGATCAGTGTGTGTGGGTTTGCGGTACACTGAATGTCCTAGTGAACCATCCAGATGACGAGTTACCAAGACGTCGAGGAAGGGAAGGGAACCTTCAGATTCAATCTCCATGGTGAAATTTATGGAATCGTGTTGTGAATTTAAGAAAACGAGGAAGTTGTTCAAGGAATCCCGACCATGGGGCCAAATAACGAAATAAAAAAAATAACGGCAGATATACTAGTGACGCGGTTCCAGCCCGGAAACCCAGAAGCAGATATCTGTATACAGCTTTTCTTTCTAGTAAATTTCGAAGAAATAGTAAAATTACAAGGTGGCTCTACTTCATTTACCAGGAACTGTAGATTATACCTGTTTATTTGTAAATTCTAACAAATCCTGGAAAACGATGTAGAATGAAAGTGTGGCTAAAACTTTAAGTGCGTAAAAACTTTCTTGGGTAGTGGCAACAAGTGCAGACAGCTTCTTTTCTCTACATACTCTCTTTCAATTCTTTCAATCTGACGCTGACAGGAAGACCTGAAGGAGAGTATGTACAGAAGGGGAGATTGCTGCGAGACAGACAAACACTATAACGGGTATAAGAAGTGAAGATTATGTAAGAAGTTCCAGGTGGTGTTTCATCAGATTTAGCCCTACGCGATTTCCAGCTATTCCCCAAATTTTAATGGAAAAAAAGTTTCGGTCGAATTAAGGGACTTCTTACAGCAACGAATCAATATTTTGAAAACCTTAGCAATTCCACGTCGTTGATTCAAATGTGTTGAAATCTAAGGGCAAGAATATTTAAAGAGCCTAATGCTCGACTTGTGAACTCATTTGTTTTACTTTGAGTCTTATTTTCCCTCAAATCATCCTTATACAACAAAATGTACTATATTATAGATGAGATTTCAATAACAAGAATTAAAAAATGTAGTTGACATCATCCTTTTTACACTATCCACCATTAAAGCAATACTTCGACGTAAAATTTAAGCAGACTATATATGAACCACTGATGGTTGATATATAACACCTTGCCACAATAATTTTCGTTTTCTGTATACGTATTTCGACAACTAAGTTGTCATCATCAGCAGATAAGTAAACAATGTCGCACCTGGACAACTACGGTAAAAATACCCGTACGAAAAACAGATTCCGCACGCGATCCGTACCGCTGAAAGCCAAAACGTACACTGTATATTCGTTTCACATGATTTTTAAAATTATTTTACTTAAACTAAGATGAATGACATTAAAAAAGAGGGACAGGGACATAGTTTAAGTAAAATAATTTTAAAAATCATGTGAAACGAATATACAGTGTACGTTTCGGCTTTCAGCGGTACGGATCGCGTGCAGAATTTGTTTTTTTCGTACGAGTATTTTTACCGTAGTTGTCCAGGTGCGACACTGTTTAATTATCTGCTGATGATGACAACTTAGTTGTCGAAATACGTGTACAGAAAACGAAAATTATTGTGGCAAGGGATTATATATCAACCTTCAGTGATTTAGTTAATCAACCACATGCTCCATTAAAATTACAGACTATATATGAATGAATATTCTTTATATCCTTTTAATTTTCAATTAAATCACGATTAGAATACCGCCGTTAAATTATGCATATTTTACATTTTTAAGAACAATTAATTCTTTTATTTTCCATTCCGAGCGCATTTCGCGATTAAAATCAATAAGTACCTACCTATACCTAATTGCCAATTTCGTGTTGTAATTTTGTAATTACGCCGATGACTCAATTTCTCTAGCGGACGGGGTTTCATTAAATGGTTTTAATTATGAGACCCTCCGGCAATTGATCGGAATCTAGTCGACGGTAGCTTGAAACAAGGATGCAAGCCTATTGCCGTGGTCTTTCAAAGCGATGAAGTAGTTTGGAAGACATTGAAAATTGAGCCATTATTATCAATGTTATTGGCGATGTTGACTATAAATGCTGTTATTATTATCAATAAAATATACGCGTTATTTTTTTTGTAAACATATTCACCATTTTGTTATTTCATGAAGTCGATTGAATAATATTATACGTTTTTATAATTTTTTTTTATTGGACCTGATTAAGAAATTTTCATTTTCAAGTCTGTAATTAAAATGTACGCTACCATCAGAAAGTTTGAATGCATAAATTAAAATTTTCGTATTAATTTGAACCTATAAACCTCCTTTGTGGTAATTAAGCAAGTTCAATTTAATTACTTGTCAATTATTTAAAGGGCATTTACTAAATAAAGGCCTATATATTACTTGAATAAAATTCATGTTTTTTTTTATTGATATATGATAAAAATATTCAGACAAATTTGGGTTCAGAAAAACCTCCTCCTTTGTGTAAAACATATACGTAGGTTGCTTTAAAAGTTTTGCGATTCAACTGCTTTTCGTAAGGTGGTGTCGCTGGAAATATTTTTCTTGTATTTTTTGAGATTTTTTAGTCTGAATAGCATTTACAGATTGCTAACACATGCTGTTGTCTCTTTTTAGTAATTTTTAAAATAAAGTGGGCTTTATAAAAATGGAAGTAACGCGCGAAAATTTTCGAACCGATTTTCTACGATTTTAAAGACGATTGTTTGGCGATGAAATACCATCCTCGGCTACTGTTGAATGGTGATAGAACGAATTTCAACGTGGACGTGTTTCGCTCAAAGACGAGTATCGTGGAGGACGCCCTGTCACTGCAGTCACTTCAAAAAACATGGACGCCGTGTACAATATGACAAAGACAGACAACTTCTGCACATACAGAGATATTCGGACATCGTTGGACATAGGTATGACCCAAATTAGAACTATCCTGTCTAATAACATTGCCGTCAGAAAGCTTTGCGCTCAATAGATATCACACAATTTAACAGAAGCACAAAAAAAGCGCGTATGGATTGGTGCAAAAAAATGCTTAAAAACTTCAACCGAGTTCGAGCAAAATCAGTTTACGACATCGTTACAGATTTTACAGGGTTACCGTACATCGATTCAATGGGTCTTCAAAGACGAGAAGAAATTCACGAAAGTGAGATGCGGACGAAGCTCTGTCACGAAAATGGTGGCGTTTTTTCGGACGCACCGTCATCTTGCTACTATTCCGTTAGGGGAACGTCGCACAGTCAATGCTAAATGCTATACAACCATTTGTTTGCCAACTATGTCCAAAAAAGGGTGCAAGAAACGATTAAGAGGATGAATCATTCTGCATTAAGACAGTGCACCACACAACGTATCTCAAACATCAGAGTTTTGAGCCGCTTCACTAAGGAATTGATGACTCATCCGCCTTATAGCACCGACCTGGCACCTTCTTTTTATTCCCATACACAAAAGACAAAATGTGTGGATTGGAATTCAAAACCCCGGAAACTACTGTGGAAGCTTACGAAAACTTCGAATCTGACGTGACTGAAGAACAATGGGCCCAACATTTTAAGAACTGGTTCCATCGAATGCAGAATTGCACAGGTCATAATGGCGAACATTTTGAAAAACAATAAAAAAAATTGGTTAAATAATTGATTTTTGTCAACGCTTGTATGTTTGTTACTTGGATTTTTGTAAAATTGAGAATAATTTAAATTTAAAAAACCCTTCATCAGTACAGACCTGACCTTTACTTGACTCAGTGATAAAAATATACAATACCCATAACATCTGTTACTTATTGAAAACATAGATATTGGCACGTATGAAGTTATATACAGTACTAGGCAAAAATTTGGAATAGAATTCAAATTTTTTTTATCGACAGTTGACGAATATGCTCGAACAGATGAAAAATAATTTATCAGACATATCGATATTAGCGTAATTTTCTTTTTGTCATTTAATATTTTCACTACAAAATGGTTCCTTGTTTATATGAAAAACAAAGAATAGAAATTTTAATAATGTTAAACACGGTGAAAATATAATATCTATAATGACAAATATAACAACAATAATAGAACTTAGTCAGGTGTAAGTAAAATATTACAGAAATTCAAAGAGCATGGACACGTGCGAGATATCGTCGCGGTGGACATTCTAAAATAAGGAAGAAATAAAAAACAAGTTCTTTTAGATTTAGATAATCTTCAGCAATCGAGTCTACAAATTTTATGTAGGTTCAGCCCATTAAATGCAAAAGGAATGTATAAAAAAAATTTAAATTCCTACCATAACATTTTAGATTTCTTCCTCTTCTTATTGAAATTGGCAACTTAGTTGTGGAAATACATGCATAATCTACAATATGTTATTGTATTGAATTTTTAATTTGTCTTACTATTTTAAATACAATATTAGTTGAATTTCTTTTAAATTACAACCAAATTTCAGGTTGTATTTTTGTAATGTATAATAGGACCCAGTCGCTCATAAGAGCATAACCAACATTTGTAGTGTAGTATCTCTAGCATACGAAACTTAATATATATTTCCTGTATGAAGAAAGCAGTAAATATTTTATATTTTAGGTAAAGGGTTCTGTGTGTGGGTTCTGTTCCTATAACATTATAACACATGGATCAATAAGTCCCGAGACTAACCCATAGATGGCGCTCGTAGTAAACCAGTAACCACGTCTTTCTAGAGCACTAACCTTTGCTTGAAACGTGTCAAAATTTTAAGTCGATCGGACCAGAAACAGCTGAGTTATCGAGGTTGGAGTAAAGTCGTTTTGTAGTTTGTTTAAACAATGGAAAAAACCGTGTTTCGTGTTCTGATAAAACATTGTTTTTTAATGGGTAAAAACACCACGCAAGCAAAACAATGGATTGAAAAATGTTACCCGGACTCTTGTCCATCAAAAGCAACGATTTGTCGGTGGTTTGCCGAGTTTAAACGTGGTCGTACCGACACAAATGACGCGGAACGCTCGGGTAGACCTATGGAAGCCGTTACACCGGAAAATGTGAGTGAAGTGACAAAAATTATAATGAAAGATCGTAAAGTGAAGCTCTGTGAGATTGCTGAGATGACACAGATATCATATGGAAGTGTATTTACTATCCTTCATGAAAAATTGAGCATGAAAAAGGTTTTTCCCAAGTGGGTGCCGCGATTGCTTTCGATGGAACAAAAACAGCAACGAGTCGATGATTCAGAAAGCTGTTTATCGCTATTTAGTCGCAACAAAAAAGATTTCTTGCGTCGTTACGTGACCATGGACGAAACATGGATACATCACTACACTCCAGAGTCGAAGCGGCAGTCATCTGAGTGGCGCACAGCTGGCGAAAGCCGTCCGAAACGTCCGAAAACGCAGCAGTCAGCTGGCAAAGTCCTGGCGTCAGTTTTTTGGGATACACATGGCGTGATTTTCATTGACTACCTCGAAAAAGGTAAATCGATCAACAGTGATTATTATATTGACTTACTGGTGCGTTTGAAGGAGGAAATCGCAAAAAAACGACCGCACATGCAGAGAAAAAAAATCCTTTTTCACCAAGACAATGCACCCTGCCACAAGTCGATGAAAACAATGGCAAAATTGAACGAATTGGGTTTTGATCTGCTTCCCCACCCCCCATATTCGCCAGATTTAGCCCCCAGTGACTACTGGCTCTTTGCTGATCTTAGAAAAATGCTCCAGGGAAAAAGATTTGGCTCAAATGAGGAGGTCATCGCTGAAACTGAAGCTTATTTTGAAGCGAAAGATAAATTTTTTTATAAACATGGTATTGAAAAATTGGAAAAGCGTTGGAACCATTGTATCACCCTAAAAGGTGATTATGTTGATGAATAAAAAAAAATTTTGCAAAAAAAATGTTGTTTTCATTGTTAGTCTCGGGACTTATTGATCCATGTGTTACAAATGGGTTTAGTTACACCGCCTGTATAGTATTGAAAAACAAGTATTTAAGAATTTATAACGCGTTTTGCACTTCGGTACGCCTTTCACAGGAAAATAATAAGTATTTTTCTGTGAAACTGTCAAAGAAATTAATATGAAAATTTCTTTGACAGTTCCACAGGAAAATACTTTTTTGTAATGTTTTACATACTAGTATACGGATATTATGGATGTCATATTCGACAAAGAAACATATTTTCGCATTCGGATTTATTTTTCCCATTTTCTTTTCCAACAATTTACAATTCACATACATAGAATTGCAAAAAAATCACATCCTCTTCAATTTATGCAGCCTTTATATGCTAATGACCCGTCCGATGATTTCTGATACGCCGACACATTTTACGCATGCATGAAAAATGAAAAAAGAAAGGAAAATTTCTGTCATCTTGTCTGTCGGTGTCTAACTAAGTCCATTGTTAGTCAAGACAGGATGTGATCATTTAGATGTGTTGATTTCAAAACATCTTCGAAAGGTGTGCGTGTTTTTCTGCGCTCTCAAGGGCGTAGATAAACCATCTTTGACAGTAATCGGCGAAGGACAAATCTCTGATTGGTGAGCGTTTTACGGGCAGATAATATGTGAAAATGAACATGTCGCGTTTGTTTACATATTTACTTCCAACATCTGCTTGAATAGGTCGATAATTGAGTATTGTGAATTTGGAAAAAATATACTGGCGTTGAAAAAGATTGAATGTATACATACATACATACATACATACATACATACATACATACATACGTTACTTGTAAAACTTCATTTATACAAGTACGTTATCGCAAGAATTGCCATTAAATAAATTAAACAGTTTTAAATATAAATCGATTTTAACATTATTATTCCCACATTAACTGACAAAAAATACAAAATATTACATTTGGTAATGATTAAAAAACATGTTTACAACTCTTCATTTATACACAACTGAATTACAGTCTTTACTAATTGCATTACCCCAGGTACCATTTCTTTTTATTTATTTTATTTTACCTGGCTATTATACTATAAAGTTAATGATGGGCAAACTTCAAAAAGAAATTCGATTCGAATGAATATTCTGTACGACAAATATGTGATACATATAAGAGCAACAAAAAGTGTGTGATCAGTGTGTGATTGGTTAGAGAATTTAAACATTGCAAAATCGAAGCCTTTTTCATCATATGCACTAAACGCAAATGTAATTTCACATGTATCGCCATTATCTGAGTTTGTTTCGAGCAAGTTGGAGGTTACATCATAGTTCATTATTGTTATTATAGCAAACTTTTTTGAAGTTATTCTCTTGATTACAGGTAAATTAATAAAATAATTGATGTGGACGTGTAAATCAGACTTTTCCAGCTAATATTTTCTAACATCACAAGTGTTCACGGGATTTGGTCGTGATTAGTCTATACGAGGTGGCAATTGAATAAGACTGGTATGAGAAATGTTATTTAATGGAAATAAACTTATATTTATCTTTTATCCCCTTCAACATACTCTTCTCCCCTATCTATACACCGCTGTATACGTGTCTTCCAATGTTCAAAACAATGCTGTAGTTCATCAGTTTTCACCTTCTTCAACAACTCTGCAATTTTACCTATTCAACAGGTTTAAAATGTGTTCCCTTTAATGCATTTTTCACTTTTGGGAACAGGTAGAAGCCACTCGGTACGAAATCTGGCGAATACGATAGATGATCGACGACAGCAATGCACTTGTCTGCTAGAAACTGCTTCACAGATAGGACATTGTGAGATAGTGCATTGTCCAGGTGCAGAATGCACGAGTCATTCTTCCACAAATCCGGTCTTTTCTACCTTATTCTTTCCCTCAGCTTGATTAGGACTTCTTTGTAGTATTTCTGCTTAACGGTTTGGCCCTCAGGCACCTAGTCAGTCATGATAACACAAAAAAAAAACAATCAGCATTGCCTTCAATTTCGACTTGTTCATTCGTGCCTTTTACTGTCTTAGCGATCCGGCGGTCTTCCAGTGCATTAATTGCTGCGACATAACCTTATTACCAAACACCTTTAATATTTGTAAAATTTCTGTTCGCGATTTTTTTAATTTGACCAGGAACTTCAGGTTAATTCGCTGCTTGATTTTTATGTCAACCATTATAAAATTGATTTTTATATCATAACAAATTTGAAATTTTATCTGTCAAAACTGATGCTAATTTAATTTTTTTTAAAATCCCTGCTATTTGTACTATATCAATAAATGTTATCTATTTCTTCAACTTATAAGAATATTATACTGATTACAATTTTTACCAATAACTACTGATTATTTGCTTAGAAATCTTTCATATAATCTCTTGTTTTTATCATAACTATATTATATATCACCCATTTTGTAATATTATAATCCTTTTAAGGACTTTATGCATTGCATAACTATTTACTAATCCCTTTTTTATTTTTTAAGTAGAATTATACGAAAAACATTCTTTTACAAATTACTTTGCTAAAATATATACATAGTTGTTATTTACTCATGTAGCTTCATTTATGACTTTTATTATACATACATATCCACTAATTTCTGAATATTATTATATTTACTTTAATCATTTTAAAGTACAAAATTCTGGATTGAAATATTTTAAAATATATAAATGATATTTTCAAGTATACATCTGAATTTATTGATGTATTTTAACATTATAAGCTTTTTATCTTAGTATTTTATTTTATAAACTCAACTTCTTAAAAGATAATAGCTTTTTGCCTCTAAATATTTCTTGCGAAATGCATAACATAATACATATATATGTACTCATATACACACACACACACACACACACATACTTATATAACAGGTGGCGCAAAAGTAATGTCATAATTTGAATTGGCTGCCATTCTTGCAAATGCGCCAAATGTCACTGTGCTTTGACATTTATGACGTAGATATATAGAGAATTAGTGGTCCACAAGCCATGTAGCGATGCACACCTCAAGAACGTGGAATTATTGTTACCGCTTATTTGACAAATTTTCAGCCTGTTGTTTTAGCGCAGCATGAATTTCGTCGTCGTCGTGTTCCATGTGCTCGAATAATTAAGCGTTTGGCTGAGCGCCTCGTGCAAACTGGGTCCACTACAGATGTCGCAAGAAGTGACCGGCTTCGTATTGCTCGTTCGACCGAGAACATCGCTGCTATTGCCGACGACGTCCACAAACATCAACGAAAGACACAATAAGGCATCAGCAGACGTTCGTTGCAACGAATTTTGGTGAAAGTTTTAAAATGTTCCCCTACAAAGTGCAAACTGTTCACGAATTGCTGACTGTTGACCGTCGGACAAGGTTAACTTACTGCCATACTCTGTTAAACTTAGTGCAAGAAGAGGATGATTTCGTATCAAAAATCATAATGAGCGACGAAGCCCATTTCCACTTAAGTGGTTATGTTAACAAATAAAATTTGCGTTTCTGGGGCACAGAGAATCCACATGAAATGGATGAAGAGCCATTACATCCCCTCAAAGTGACTATCTGGTGCGGCACTTGCCGTGAAAAAGTGATGGGCCCTTATTTTTTTGAAGACGCCGATGGCACCACCGTAACCGTAAATGGTGAGCGTTACAGGCAGATGCTAGACGAGTTGTTTTTTTGGCGCAAGTTGCTGCATTGGGTTTCGATCATAGTTGGTTTCAACAGGACTGAGCAACCGCTCACACAGCTCGGACAACGATGGAGATTTTGAGACACCAATTTCTAGGTCGAGTGATCTCCCGTTTTGGAGATTTAAACTGGCCGTCCAGATCGCCAGATCTAACAACGCCAGACTTCTTCCTTTAGAGCTTTTTAAAATCTCGCGTTTATCATAACACAAACCACGAACATTGCAAGTGTTGAAAGCTAACATTGAAGAAGAAATTGCCAATTTGGAGCCAAATGTTTTGCGAGCAACAATTCAAAATGCGATAAAACGAGCGCAATTAAGCATCAACTCGGGAGGTGGCCATTTGAGCGATATAATTTCTTCCAATTAATGTCATCAATTTTACAGGTTCAAGTAAACTTTTTATGAACACAGAGTTCTTTTTTTCATTTATAACAAAATGGTAGCCAGTTCAAATTATGACATTACTTTTGCACCACCCGTTATATGTATATATGTTCGAACGAAGTTTCTCGCGACCTGAAACTCAGGTTTACGCTTCACTACGAAACAACTCCTGAAGAAAATGATTGAGATGTCTTCGAATTGTCGAGACGCCGATTCTTTCGAGAACTTCTGTACAACATCGTGGAGAGCCCGAGAATCTAATATTACTCATATATATATACATATATATATATATATATATGTATATATATGTATATATATATGTCAGAACAGGACGTTTTACCGTGCTTTGTATGTACTTTATCCGGTTTATAATAAGATATGGTTTATTCACAAACCAGTCTTACAGGACACATGAATATAAATTATATGTAAGTATCTACCACGCATATGTTTAAGCCGAGGCTCGATTACACTTAATCGCAAACTGTGGATCCTCCTCGTATAAACAGATCAAAAACATTGGAGAACGAACGATCGGATAGAAAAAGGTAGCAAAATTAAAACTCATCCTACCCTGCAAAATGCTGCACGATCCCCCGATCGTTTTCTAAAAATGTCTGTATTCTATACACGCCTTGTATTAAGCTCTACCTGCAGGCCCCTTTTATAAGTAGAACTATTCACTACTGTGTACTGTGTGGATATACTACGACCCGAGAGGAGAATTTAAGAGATTTAAAAGGCCTCAATTTATCATCGATGGTTATACATGTTCGCATCTGTAATGTATGGTATCGATGGACACACGATCTTGACTTTAAAGATTCCCATGTATTACCATTGAGTAAAAGTTTCATACTTATATTTTGATAACTTGCGAAAAGAAGAAGAAGAAGCAGAATTGCTAAGAATGAACAATTGTACTTTAGCTATAGTAACTATTATTTTTCCTTTAAGAATCTCGTAGTTTTATTTATAACTAAAACTGTTCAGAGAAGATATCGTACTTCCCCATAAGTTTTACTGGGGTATTTAAAGCGCGTTACATTATAAGCAACATCATAATAATCGATTTAAAGAAAAAAAGGAAATTTAATAAACCGTTAACATCAACATTTTACGATATGCGCCAGATATATTTTTATTCTCAAATTACATTGTGTACTCCATATAATTTGACTACAATAAAACATAAATCAGAGAACAATGTAAATGTGGTCAAGAATACTATTATAACCCACGCATTGAAGAAGCAAGTCACACATGTGATACTGTCGACCTTGTGGTCTCTTTTTTCTTCACGTACCTCCATAAAGTAAGTAGTAAATATTTGTAATTTTTAAGTCATTTCTAAGCATCCACTCTACTTCAAAGAGAAAATTTATTGAGAGACCGCAACATAATGATAGAAAAATCGTATTTCTATTTATTGTCGTGTATGTAAGTTATTTATTTTTCACTAGTACAAAACTCCAATAATACTTTTCTTTATCTATACTTCTTTTGAAAAATTGTCATAATATATTTTTTAAAAGTAACTATTGTTATGATGACACACAATTAAACGAATAGCCTCAGATTAGAATATATAGCAATGTCTATACACGAAGACCTGGACATCTAATAACTTTTTCGTTCTTTGATCAATTTTATTCAGTTTTTGTACAGTAAAAATAAATAATGGGAGATAAGTTGTTATAGTAAACGGAAGACTATATGTTTTAAATAACGTCAACTGGTGACCACGAAGTCGACCTTTTACTGAGGCATGTTGCATAACCTCTGTTAGACTCCCATACTGTAGACTTCTTACTTCGACCCGGATATTCTCCTTTACCCGCATGATTGTCTATAACTTGTTTTACATAATCCTACAAAAGAAGTTCGGTGCCGTTAAGTGGAGGCCAGTTCATTGCCGATCACATCAAAATGATTTGTTTAATCTGCAGTTTGGTTTCAGCAGTTTGGCATGTAACTCCATTTGTTGAAACCACATTTGAGATCTATTTTACGCATAAACGCAAATTTTGCAGAATTTCTCGATGTCGTCGTTATATTTTCGAAGAAGATTGGTCAAATAATTTCCCATGAAGTTACACTACACCAGACAACACTTTCTCGAGGTATAATTTATGCTGATGAATAGCTTTCCGCTTCTCAGTACTTCAAATCCTACAGTTTTGTTTATTAATGAATCTGTTAAAACAAAAGTGAGCCTTATTATATAAATGCAATATATGTTCATGTAACCAGTAAGACTGGTTTGTGTATAGATCATATCCTACTATAAACCGGACTTATATATCGGGTGTCCCATGATATGATTGCCGCAGTTTAAGGCCAGTGTAAGGCAGGCGTTTAGCAAACCGCGAATACGGGTTCGAGTTTAGCTCCAGCGCAGAAATTTCTAACTAATTTTCTGTGATTGTAATCAACGATGGCACGGTAGAAAACACTAATTCTTATCAATTTCTCATCGTAAAGTGCCTAATTATATATATATATATATATACATAGTATTGCTACTTGTTGACATGCATTATATATACAACGCATATCAACTTATTAAAAACGGGAATCATTGGAAATATATTTTTAATTATTAAAGACTCTATAAATATTTTTTGATATAAATATTTTTATTTTATTTTAATATAAAGGTTTACAAGGCTTTTATTTAGCATGCCTTTACAAAACAATCAAAAGACAAGTTATTCAAACCAGTGACGTAACAAATGGAAATTAAAAAAATAATAGACTATCGCCAGATACAAACATTTTTGTATTTGATCGGACCCATAGCCTATTACTGAAAGTTCTTGTGCAAACCCTGTATTCCTACCTGTAGTCTGTATTAAATTACAAAACGCCACAAAAATTCCAATAAATTTTTGTTTAAAATATCGAAATTTGTCTATAATCAAGTCTATTCATCATCCAACAAGTTTTAAAATTAAAATGAATTCAAAACTGTATAAATTAATATTTTAAGGAGACATTTAAATGTTTATCGAGAATCGAGTGTTTTATATTTTTGAATAATGAGCATTGCCAAATATTTGACGGGCACATCCATCGGGCACGGCATATTTCGAATACCTATTCTCCTATATGTATAAGGTCGTTGGCAAACTTTCGTATCTTGATTTCGGACGATAAGTCCTGTTTTCATTTCTTTCTATGGAACGTATGTATATACAAACACACACATATGCCATTCCACATTAGAACGTGGGTGTTTTTGAGCATCCACGAGAGAGAGAGTCGTTGTTTACATTGCATTCTATAAAAAGTGTGTAAAACTTTTGATATTTTTGACGCATTGTTACAAAATTTAATGGTAATGTGCTCGTAATATTGTTATGGTTGCATTTGGGTGTCTGTTTAAATATCGTTGTCATCATTTTCAAATTACGATGTCCAATTTTTTTTTTTATTTCGAGAAATATAAATTTTGTTAAAATTAGTAGTATCAATAATGAATGCTCGTTTCGGTCAAAAATTTTGTATAGATCTATACGAATAAAATCAACTGTTACTATTTAATCTAAAATCTTTAAGTGTAAAGTCTTTAGTCCCAAATCCATATGAATCAATAACTGCAAGACTTGATTTAAGAAAAATTCCAGCTCTTTTTTTAACTGAGTGAAAGGTAGAGCATCGTGCACCTGAAGTCAATTGGTCACGATCGATAACAAATTTAATACTTTTTATGTACATGCTGTTCCGCAAGGAAATCACCTTGATTCATTTCTTTTTATAATTTTTATAAATGACTACACAGTTGTTAGTTCAATAGATGCCTCAAAGGAGGCAAAATTTCGAACTGTCCATAAGAAAAACAAGAGTTGTGTGAAAGTTATAGACATCATTGCTAACTTTTATAAGCAGACTGTCCCAACGAAACAATAGAGAAACAAGTCAATATCCCCAACATTTTTTGTTGACATTGAAAGGAAGAGAATATTAATCACTATCATGTGCAATTAGTCTATCTCATTGAATGTGGGATGCCGCTGAATCACTTTAAGAGAGCTAGAATTTTTATAAGAGTCATTAAATTAAACTATTCACTATTAAGAGTTTCCACGAATCAATGACTAAAGGAAAAAAATGTAAATTTGTGTAAAGTTTATTGCATTTAATGCATATAATTGCGGATCACGCTCTACACACAAACTGCACAAATTATAGAGACGTTAACAGCGCGCAAAATATCACTCCTATGCAAATGAATACGGCTCATAGAACTTTTACGTACAATGTCTTCATAACAGACAAGACAAATATACCTGAACGCTGCCGCAAATAAATCACAAAACCGGATGATAATTAGAGCGGATTATTATATTTACATCATTGATTTCTTGGCTCCGCTTCGCGTTTAATGGTAAAAATTATTCAGTGTCAGTTTTAGATGTGCCATGCCGTGGCAAAGTTCCAAAGAACGTAGCTGGCCAGAGTAGTGCGAAGACGAGCAACGTTCTGAGAAGACGAGATCCATTCTCTGTTGTTCGAGGGGAAACCTATGCAGTTCAAATACACATCAGAACGTTAGTGAGTCAACAACGGCGACCACCAGTAAACAACTAAAAGTGTCGTGTGAAAGTATTAGGAAAACTATATTTAGAAAATGATATTACAAATATTAATTTTAGAAAAAAAATTTGAGGATATGTTCGATGTCAAAGAAACCAAAATAAATGTTTGCTTTTTTTATAAAAGTTACTCATGTATCAAGTAATGACAACGTACATATGTACATATGTAGAATACTATGTTACTGTAATTAATAATATATAAATAATTATTTGTTTTTCAGTGTATTTCTTGCGGTACAGTAACAAATTCTTTGCCTGATTCAAACTTCGCTCTGGTAAGGAAAAATTATAAACGAATAAAAATGAAAAGGTGCGAGGGAAACTATAAAAGTTTTTTTCCTAACAATGAAAAAAAAGACCTTTGATTTTTTCGATAATTTTATTTTTCAACGTAATCTCTCTGAACTTACGCCACCTGTCCTATAACGACTTTGTTTCATAAGAAAAAATTATTTCTTTTGGCTTCTACAATAAGCACCAATCTTCTCTTTGGTTATCGTCTGCAAAATTATACCTTTTGAGGTGCTTTTTCAAATTTTTAAATAAGAAGTAGTTACCCAAAACCAGGTCTGTATGTAATTGAGTGGTCTAGTTCAAAGAAGTTACACTCGCGAAAGATGGATTGGACTTTGGCCGTCTTGTAAACTCGTGAATCATCATAAAAAAGGAGGACTTTTTTGCCGTAGATCTGGGTGTTTTTGGTCAACCGTAGATAACTACTGTAATTGTAATTCCCTTTGGTATGCATTTAGCAAGAATAAATTCTGCTTCCAGAATGATACGGTGTATCATTTTCAATGGATTTACAATTCCACCGAAACATTTTTAACCAATATTTAAAACACACAATTATGAAAGAATCAAAGTCAAATTAAACACGTAAGTAGCATAGTAGTAGCACATATAAGTTAAAAATATTGTCACTATTAAACGTTATTAGGCAACGCATAATTAATTGTTTCTATCATGGCTAAATAGATTTTCTTTTCTAGCTCCCCTCGTTGCGAATAACGCAACTCATGTATGATTATTTGCTCGTGTTAGAAGTGATATGACCACATAACTAAATGGTGTTAAGCAAGAATTTGGCTACAATTAAGAAACTAGTATTAATCTTAGACCTGTTTTTTGTACAGTTGCAGCATAAGGTACGAGATGTATTTTGAAAAATTTTAGTAGGACGGCAACAAAAATGTCTTTATTGGCATAGTCGTGTTTTTCAATAACAACATAGCAATTTCGCGATATGTTTATCACACTATGATTTTAATCGATTTTTATCAAACAACCAAGTCATTATTCACTGGTTTTTGAATTTATACATGCAAGCTGTACATTAGAAGATGTGATGTGACGTCGTGAGCAAGATACATATGTTGCTGTTTGTGCTGGAAATATTATCACCAAACAAGCTAATGAAAGGAAATCGGTGTAGATGTCACTCACAGGGAGGTTAAACATCATTTGCACTAGATATTATTTTATACAAACATCGGCGTGTAAGAAAGCTGGTACGTCGATAAATTTAGCATTTGTTAATCAAAGAACAAAAGTAAACACGAGTAGGAAGGTAAAGTTTGAACCACGAAAGTTTGGCGGTGATCAATAACGCTGCAGATTACGAACATATACCAGCATTTGTCTAATTCATCCATAGTCACATATATTGAAGAAAGACATTTTTCTAATAGAGCTACGCGCTACGTCTTGTCAAAAAATCGTAAAAAAATAGAAACAAACGTGTGCAGAGCATGTGTATTATTAATACATGTGTCATAAATAGTACTTTTGACTTATAAAGTTTGTCTTTTCTACGGTTCTGATATTGTTATATTCCTTGTATTTAATCACTGTTATTTGTTATTGTTCTAACAGCTAATTTATCATATTTATTTCATTATTCTTGTAAGTTGACACTTAGGTAACCTACGTAGGCGGTTTTTATATTTTTATTTACAAGTTTACTGGGTTCAGTATATAGTACATTATCGCATCTGACAGCAATATAAATATAGTATTTAATTTGACATCCTCGCTTCCTTTCGACATCTTATTTCATACGAGAGTGATCACGTGATCGGAAGACATTCCTGATTTCAGCCTTATTTGATATCATTACGAATGATAAATCCTGGATATACAATTATGACTCTGAGAGAAAACAGCAATCAATTGTTTGAGTATTTGAAAATGGAATAAATATTATTCGCATTAACAAGGCAAACAAATATTGTTGTTTTCTTTAGGCGCAATTGTCCGGTTGCATTAATTTCTCCTGAAGATCGTAAAACAACAAGTGCCGATTGGAATATTGAACAGTTTCCACGAATCTTTGAAAAATTATATAGTAATAGATCAAAATCATTTGTGCATGGAATTTTGCTACACTGTGATAACGCAACTACACACTGTCGGAAAAACAATACATCTTTTACGTTAATTTTGAGATCAATTGATCTAACTTATTCACCATATAGTCTAAATCTTGATCCATACGATTTCGAAGCGTTACAGTTTGTTCAGCGACTTTTTGGTGTCTGCTTCGAGATCAAGAAAATTATTTTGAAAAACAATAAAAAATTTTTTTTTTAAATCTCGAAGTTTTTCGTTCATTTTTGAATCGCTTCACTGCAGGAGATAACAAATGGATTCGCTATAACAGATTTGTATCAAAAATATAGAATATTGTGAATCGGTTAGATTAAAGAAAGCCTCTCTTTCTTATGAACTTTTGCATGCCCTCACATCATCAATTACAGAGAAAGCTGGCGGACCAGAAATTCTTATTATGCCCGCGTTTGTGGTATAACCTTAAATTTTGACTGTTAGCATTTACTTGAGTTAGGTACGAAGACCCCGATGTGATAAGCTCTTGGTGTACTTCAGTACTACTATTTGTTCTACATCTTCTCTAGTGATTTCTATCCATTTTTATCAGGTCTATTTCCTTTTTTCTACTTCCTTCTCCGCCCTGAAAAATATCCACGTACGTATCTGCACTACCATTTTAATTGTATGTCTAAACCATTGGGTACATTCGACTTGATGTTTTTCACCGCCCTTGTCCTAGATTAAACTAGGTTCAGAAGTATCACCACATCCACCATATGCTTAGGGTCATCTTTTTTCAACGACTGCAGATTTAATAAAAAATTTTTTGCACTCAAAATGACGGAGGTGATGTTAAAGGCGTATTTCAATTCTACACCAACAATTTTTTTAAACGTTATTAACCAACTATTTGAAAGACGGAATTTATGGCAAAATAATGGACAATATATTGACAAGTTTTCATATGTTTTATTTAAATGATTAACAGAACTCTCCAACGGTTAAAATACATAAGCCAAATGACCATACAGTAAATATATTATTGCTGAATCCCTTTAAAATATTTATTAATTGCTTCTCCCTAATTTCCCGAACTCGATTATGAATTCGCTCGCATCATAAAGAATTCTAAAATAAATTGATCGCTTTTTTTCATTAACGTTTAATATATTGTGGTAATTTTTTGGAACTCGGAGTCGTAGTTAAAATGATTTGGAGTTGATTCATCTGTTAACCAGTTATAACGCGGAGAATGTTACTTTTTTTAACGATGTTTTCTGTTTATTTTCGAAACGGAGAAATTTCATTTTGAACAGGCGCTATCGTAAAAAACCTTTGGTATATAGGATTCGGCCGTGATGATAGTATAATTTTAAGTAATCGCGTTGCTCTTGTGCCAAGAATTTTTTCCTATGAAACGCAATTATAGGAGTTTCATTCATGTGTTTTTTTTTTTTTGTTTAGTACGTATTATTGTTTCGATAATACATTCATTTTTTCATGTGAAACTTTTAGTAGAAAAATATCGTTAAACACGCAGGCGATTTTAAATCACTAATACAAAAGGAAACTTATCCAAGTGAAATATTATTTATTGTTACCTTTATCTAGAATTTTTAATTTATGTGACAATATATGAATCGCCGTGATGATAAAAAAGTAAGTAATACATGCACGAGTTTTAGAAGAGAAAGTTTGAATGTATGTAGGTAATGTATGCAAACAAACAAAGTTCAGGTTGTGTGGAACAATAATTCAAAACAATGTTGTTATAAGGATCAGAAATCTGAATCCACAATAAAAAAAAAGAATGACAAAATTCAGAAGGAGATTGGAGAAAAGCTTGAAGAAAAATTGATAGAAATTTCAAAGGTAATCTAGGATGAGGACAGAGAAGAAAACTTCAAAACGAATGCACACAATGGTTTAGGCATGCAAGTGAAATGGCTGAACAGGTATGTACTGCAGAAGCTTTCCAGGGTATAGAAGACAGTATGAAAAGTTAAACAGACATGGAAAAAATCAATAGCAATGATTAGAAAAGATTGCTAACAAATAGGAGTACTGAATTGGTATGCAAAAACGAAACCTAGAACGAAATAGGAACTGGTGACTGGCGATGAAATTGAAAAGGGAATTAAATCAGAAATAAAAAATAAAAAAAAATGGACGACAGAATTAAAAAAAATTGTTAATTATATAGTACATATAATGAAACCACTTAAACCGAAATATTTTCAGTCTTACTAGCTAATAGAAGCGCGGAAAGATGTATTGCCAAAGTAATTACCAAAGGTAGTGTTACTATAGAAAAATTTGAACTTCAAAAAATTAATTCTTAATATTTATTATTGATGGTGCTGCAACCATACGTTCTGTATGCTATTCTTTTAAAAGTACCAGGTGTACCGGAAAGTCATTACCGGTTCTTTCGTAAAAAAAATTCATTATTTTCAAGAAAATAAAAAAATTGATTTATTCAAAGTATTGGCCATCTTTTAGGCAGTTTATGGATGCCATTCCAACACACAAAACCATTCATCGAGCCATTTTCTAACTTCTTCGAAATGATGAAGTGCTGCTCTGCAAGCGCGTGTCCCATTGATGCGAAAAGGTGATAGTTGGGCGGAGCAAGGTCTGCAGAGTACAGCGGATGCGATATTCTGTCCCATCCAAGTGCTTTCAACGCTTCCTTGACTGGTTTTGCAGTATGAGACGGAGCGTTATCGTGCTGTAAAATCACTTGACCGTGTCTTCTGGCTTATTCTGGAAGTTTTTCTATCAATACATGGTTCAAATTGATAATTTGTTATCGGTAGTAAGTAGTAAGTAAGTATTAACTGTTTCACCAGATTTCAACATTCCGTAATACACTATGCCACTCTGGTCCCACCAAACACAGAGCATTATCTTGTGACCAAAACGATTTGGCCTTGGGGTCGATGGACCTGTTTCGCCAGGTGATCACGATGGTTTTTTGCGCTTAAGGTTTTCGAAATAAATCTATTTCTCATCACCCGTCACTATTCGATGCAGAAATGACTTCCACTCATATCTATGAAACAGCATTTCACAGACGATTTTTCGATTTTCCATATTCCTGTCATTCAATTGACGTGGCACCCATTTCATCATGTTTTGATTTTTTCTCATTGCTCGTAATCAGTCGCTAATCATTTCTTGGGTTTCTGCCAATGGTTTTTCAGTTTGAGTTCGTTCTTCATCCAATAACTCCTGCAGTTTCGCATCTTCAAACTTGTTCGGTCTACCAGAACGTTTTTGGTCTCGCACATCGAAATCACCACTTTTGAATTGGCGAAACCACGCCTCTCATATTTTTATGGTTGGAGCATACTCACCGTATGTTTCTACCAAAAAACGATGGCTTTCAGCGGCTTTTTTCTTTTGATTAAATAAAAAAAGTAATACGTGCCGCAATGCACTTTTTCAGGCACGAAACTCAACATTTTCAAAGAGGTATAAATCTATGGCAGTGTTACTTTCACAAAATATAACATGTATGGCTTTGAAGCTTGATGTCAGTAAAATAACAGGACACATGTGTCAGATCATAACATTCCATACTTAAACCTAGCGACAGCTGTTAGAAAAACCGGTAATGTTTTGACTTTCAGGTACACCTGGTATTGTTGTAAGTTTTTATATGTTACGGGTAAAAAACATGCTTTACAACTTGTGGCAGAAACCATTCAAAGATGTTAGTGAGAGGTAAATGGTTTAATAGTGCATAAGAAAGCAGTGTTTCTTAAAATCCCCGACAAATATTCGAGAATATCCTGTACATCTCTGAACTCCCATAGCCTATTCTTACACGTTGGCAAATATGGTTAAAGCCATAAAGCATTTTATTATTTTCAACACCTCCAAAAAATTAAATTTGTAGTTTTAGAATTTGATCCTAAAGAAGCAACGGCCATCAAGAATGTCAAAAGAAATTTTAAGATGCACAAGATACAACAGAATTGTAAATTATTCACAACAATTATAATAGAATAGTTGAAGCAATTGATAAATTACAAAATCCTTTGTTATCATTAGTGACATTCTACAAACACAATTATGTATTATCAACGACGCAAAAAAATATTACTTGAACAGGATTAGAGATAAACTAAACTCAGTAGCAAACTCTTGAGGGACAGGTAGTTCTAACATTAAAATACCATTATATGATAAATTAGAGTAGATATAAGTGAAATAATGACTAGATGTAGTACACAAAGACAGTAAGTACATGTAAATAGATCATAAATATATTTGCCGGTACAATTCGAAAATTATTCTCAAAAACTTCTCGCAGTGGTTCTAATTCAATAGTCAATGACTGTACGTTTATACCACGAATGTAATATATCGGACAATATTAATTTTATCAATTGCGTTACACATTTGAAAATTACTAGTAGCGTTAAGGTAGCAAATGGGTAAAACAGTTTCACTTGTCCTTTTGCCTCTGCGACAATAAGACAACAAAATGCTGCGAAAAAACACGTTACTTCCTTTTGTTATAGATTACCTTTTATTATATGTTACCAAATCAGTTTTGTTACAGCCAAACTAGACAGTGTTTCAATGAAAGATTCAGATTTTACAGCAGTAAAACGAATTGATCGTAATAGTGGGTTCAATTATGCGAATATATTATTAAATGTCAAATTTGCGTTGTTCGCATATAAGAATATTTTTCCTCACGGCAAACATGGTTTTCTGAAATTACTGTAAAAGCATACCCGATACTACAAATATTTAACCGATTTTGTCTACTTTGTGATAACACTGTAACCGCTGATTAAAAGATCAAATGTTTCACAACGTCTTGTAAATTATAACTTTCTATTTATTTCATTTTATTTACTTAATATCAACCTTCAATAATAATTACTATTTCTTTATTAATAATTTATAACAGCATACATTTATCTTTTATAAATAGAAAACAATATTAATAATCCATAAACAAACCTATTTACCCTGAGGGTATGCCTTTTTGTTAACCTATAGTACGTCTCGACCCCGCCCTATATTTTCCGTTCCATTGACGCGTTAATGCGTTTTAAAAGAACGGACAAATTTCCATCTCTCCGACAAATTCTTTTATCTCGAACAAAAAAAAAACGCAGAGAAGAAAACACCGGATGGCATGAAAGATAAAGACCGGAGTTCGTTCTCGAATGCCTTAATTAAGGTCCCTTGCCTCCGTAAACAATTAAATAACGCGGTCGAAAGAGGAAAAATGCCAACGGAATACTTACGACGTAATTTGAGATCATAAAACAAACCTCAATTTTAAACGTTTCTGTGTTGAATACACCCTGCGTACGTACTTAAATATAGTGGAAATAAGATCTATTTTTATAACTTCGATTTCGTTTTATATATTACACTGTAGTTGGAAAGTTTACAATGTCTGTAGGTTGGTCAAACTTGTTCAGGTTTTTGACAATAATATATCAGCGGACATTTTGATAATAAAAATGATTTGGTAACATACATTAAAAGGTAATTTAAAACAGAAGGAAGTAACGTATTTTCTTCGCAGCATTATGTTGTTTTATGTCCGCAAAGGCACAGGTAAAACTTTTTTACCCATTTGCTGGGTTAATATTACTAGTAATTTACAAATGTGCAACGCAATTGATAAAATTAATATTGACTTAATATTGACCACTGAATTAGAACCACTGCGAGAAGTTTTTGAGAATAATTTTCGAATTGTACCGACAATATATATTTATAATCTAGTTACAAGCACTTACTGTCTTTGTGTACTGCATTTTGTCATTATTTCACTTATATCTACTCTAATTTTATCATAATGGTATTTTAATGTTAGAACTACCTGCTCCTCAAGGGTACTTACTTACTGTATTACGAGGGAGCTTTTTATATTCGCGGAATGGGGGACAAGGGGTGGAAATAAAAAAAAAAATTATTTTTCTTTTTCAATATATTCACCTGCAAGACGGATACATTTTTCACATCTTTCAATTAATTTATTTATACCCTCATAAAAAAATGATTTCTCTTTATCTGCAAAATACGCCGAAACTGCCTCCTTGACTTCATCATCGGCAGTAAATTTTTTACCCCGCAGCTCTTTTTTCATTTTCGGAAACAGGTAATAATCACTCGGGGCCAGGTCTGGGCTGTAGGGTGGGTGATTCACAATTTCGAAGCCCACCTTATGCAGGGCAGCTAACGCAACGCGGCTCTTGTGGACGGGCGCGTTGTCGTGCAAAAGCAGAACACCTTTTGTCAATTTTCCCCGTCTTTTCTCTTTAATGGCTTCTTTTAGTCGCTCTAATATTGAAGCGTAATATTCTCCGGTTATAGAAACACCTTTATCTTTATAATCAATCAACAATATTCCTTCCGAGTCCCAAAATACCGTTGCCATGAGTTTCCCAGCTGATTGTGACACTTTAAATTTCTTGGGAGGTGCTGTGCCCTTTTTATGCCACTGCATGGAGTCTTGTTTGGACTCAGGTTCATAATGATGAACCCAAGTTTCGTCTCCAGTAACAATTCCACTCAATACACCATCCTTGTCTTCATTACAGAGGTCCAAAAATGCACGCGAACACTCTACGCGCTGTTGTTTTTGCGGCGGCGTGAGCATTCTCGGCACCCATCTTGCGCTGACCTTAGACATGCCGAGATGATCGTGTAGGATTTTAAAAATTGTTGTATCGGATACTCCAACCATTTCTGCGAGTTGTTTCTTCTTTAGTCGAGCATCTTCGAGTACAATTTGTTCAACTTTTCGGATAAGTGCTGGCGTGATCACCTCAATGCTCCTGCCCGGCCTCGGGTTGTCTTCAAGGGATTCCCTTCCTTGTTTAAATAAACTATGCCACTTGTACACCATGGTTTTTCCTAGACAAGAGTCGCCATAAACCAATGACATCTCATTCATTATGGTCGCGACTGATTTTCCTTGCTTGTTAAGGAACTTTATAACGGCACGATATTGGATTTTTTCCATATTTCACTTTTCACTCCTGATTATGTTATTTGGTTGACGATAGCTCAAAGACTAACTGTCTAATAACAATGAAACTTCGTATTTATACTAATCATGAGTCGCTGCACAGGCCACGCCCCCAATGCGTCTACTCACCCCTCTACAACCCGCTCATTCCGCGAATATCAAAACGCTCCGTCGTACTTTGTAGAAATATCTACTGAGCTTAGTTCATCTCTGACCCTGTTTAAGTAATAACTACCTGTAGTGATATTAAAATAAACCTTATTGTGGGTTGTTTAAATATATTTTAGTGTTTTGTTTTGCTGATGTATTTTTTTGAAATATAATTCCGACATGGGTAAAACAAGTGACATATGGCTCGAGAAAAAACAAATAACGGTGTATTCGCAGAGTAAAAGAGGACGGAAAGAAAGTGGTTCTAATCAGAATGAAATGAGAGTTGCGAAATTAGTCAAAGAAAATATTCCCTGTACCAGTACACCTAGACAAAATTGTCGCAAAGAAACTACAGTCCATGATGATCGTATTATTATCTAAACAGGGAAGAAAAACAGATAAATGTGACTTAAGTCGATTTATCAAAACTTTAGAGAGCAAGGTAATTTTAATGGCGCCTGTGGTTGATTAATTTAATTACTGAAGGTTGATATATAACCCATTTCGAAGGGGTTATATATCAACACACGGTGTGCGTTTTGGCTTTGAACGATGCAGATCGTGTGCGGTATTTGTTTCGTTTGCTGTAGTTTTCCAGGCGCGACACTGTTTAATTATCTGCTGATGATGACAACTTAGTTGTCGAAATACGTACACAGAATATGAAAATTAATGTGGAATGGGGTTATATATCAACCTTCATTGATTAGAGAGCAAGGTTTAAATATATAAGACCAACTATTTGAACACGTTTGTATGAGGCCGGATTGAAGTGTAGGCGTCAAGTACAAAAGAACCAAATTAGCAGAAAGGATGAAGAAAACACAGTACAATTTTGCCAAATTATACAAATATTATACAATAGACGATTGGAAAAAAGTAACCCTCAGTACCAAACTTTTTAACCCACTTTTAGGTATTTACTAAAATTGTTGCAAAATTTCAATGTTTTAACCTTTTCATAAGTTACTTTAGTGACAAATTAAAAACAGAGGCTTTAACAGAACATACTCAATACATTAGATTATAATTTGAGCGTATCGAAGAAGAATATACTGCAAAAGCAGTGAAACATCTGGCTTCCGTGATGATACATCTATCAGCAGAAGGTCCAGTATCACTTTCCTTACTTTACTTACTCGAAGTCCCAAGTTGTAGTCCATTAAATAAATTTTGATTAAAATATAAAATACGAGGCGTGGCTTTTAAGTGAGTACCGTCAGTACGGAAGCGTTCACTTGTGTTTACGTTTACTTGTGGATATTTAAAGTACCTCAGACAATTAAAAATCTCGCCGATTGTGAAATACGCGCTATGATTCGTTTTCTGCATGCAGATGGCATGAAAGTGGTCGAAGTTCATCGGTAGATTAGTAAAATGTATGGAGAAAAACTGTGAGCTAGGGAATGATACGAAAGTGAGTAAGATCGTTTGACGAGAAGCGTAGTGGGCAACCGTCTGTCACTGCTGAAGACTTAGTGCTGAGAGTTGATGCAAAAGTTAAGAAAACAGATGCTTATGATTTCGTCATTGTCTCATAAGTTTCCACGTGTTTCAAGGATTGCTCTTTAAGGAATTTGTAGCAGAACGCTTAAATTATCGGCAGCAGATTTCTATGAGGAATTCAGTGGATTAGCGCCTTAATATTAGTGGTAATTATGTTGAAAAGATAAAGGTACATGCTTTCTTTTAAAAATGAAATTGTTTGAAAAAATTGCATTCGTGTTCTTTTTATATTAAAACGGTACCCTAGAAAACATGCCTCGTATTTACTTTTCTAATTGAAGAAATTAACCCATGTTTGCTTCTTCTGATGCTAGAAGTAAACGAAGAAGAAGTAAGTGGCCATTTAGTTTGCTTCAGAAATCTGAAGACATGGTATGGTGAAGCAATTAATATGTACATTAACTAATAAATAAAGACGATTTGTATGTTATTACACAAATTATTTTAGTGATCCAATTATTAAAACATATTCCAAAATTTGCAGAAGAAAGTGCGATTTAAAGGAGCAATTCGTGAAAATAGTATCCCCTGTATCTATATTTTGCTTACGAAATTTTAAATTGATTCCTCTAGTCTCTAAATATTCAATTGTCTTATTTACAAAAAAAAAGGTAAGCCATAAACATTAATGACAAAAATTTAAATCAAAGTACTTTTACCATTGGAAAAAATTGTTTAAAATTGCATGTTACGCGTTACAAACTTACGATTTCCAATACACTTAAAAGAACAGGTAATTGCATAGAAATGTGGTTAATGATTGAGCCGAAGGATCATTGATTTTTACGACTTCTTGTTGATGGTCTCAAATTACCAGTAATTTTTTTCTTGCATTTTCATTAAGAATAATGATAATACGTTTTCTTAATCTACTATTTTTTCAGTTTAATCCTAAATCAAGAAATAAGATTAATTTTCGAGCCGAATAAGCAGGAAATTAAATTGTTGCCTAAATAAGAAATAAATTATTCCGTTTTCTTTCTTCAACCCATAATTTGGTAAAATACGAAGAAAAATAAGACGACCATATTGTGAAATATAATGTAATACTGGATATAATTTAACAATTAGAAACTCAATTTTGACTTAACAAGACTACTAAAACGAAATGTTGTATTCGTAATAAATCAAAATGGAGACATAATAATGCCTTTAGTAAAATTTTTAAATGCCTACTGTAGATAAATTGCAAAAATTAAAATAAATTTGCGCAATTTTCAATAATATATATACGATTTCTATTAATGGCAGTCCTGAGAGATGAACAATGAAAATATAATTCTATGAAACTATTTAGTCTGATCTCCTCCACTAATCACTACAGCTGGATAGTCGTGTCTGCCTGACAACAATATGTATATCCGATTTGATATACACAGTCTATCGCAGAGAAAGCCGAATTTTTTTAAAATAATAATTCTTAGTGGCGCTATCTATTAAAAAAATATGCGTCGATAATGTAAGTCTTTCACCAATGTTATGTCAAAATATCGTGATATTTGCATCATTAGAAGCAGAGAAATGGCGCATAAATTAAAGAGCAAACATCAAGTTCTGTTTTAAACTCGGTAAATCGTTTACTGAAACGTTTAATTTGATGAAACAAGTGTATGGTGATGCGTGTTTGTCACGTACTAGTGTGCATGAGTGGTACAAACGATTTAAAGACGGTCATACGGACATAAATGACGACAAACATCCTAGTGCAAAAAATCTGTGGGTATGGAAAGTAACATCAAATTTGTGGGTGAATTTATCAGAAATGAGCCTAAATCCTCATTGCGATCCGTGGGAATGGAATTAAATATTTCCAAAGATTGAATAGGGTATTTGACTACATTAAAAATATACCACAATATGTGGTCATCCTATCGGGTAATATCGTAAAAGAACATATTTCACTTTATTTTATACTAAATTATGTTTATCTTTGACAAATTACACAAAAAACAATCTCATAATTTTTGAAATTTTATCTGTAACGGGAACACTATGTCATTGGTGGCAACTCTGGTGACGTCATAGGCTAGCATACACGGCGATACTGGCGAAACGTTAGCTATTTTCTGGAAAACAAATATATATCCTATTTTGTATAGTAACACCAGTTTATGATAAATAAAAAACCATTCTGTATTTCTTGTTTTACTATTTTATTTTACATTATTTAGATATTTACATTATTTAATAAGAGAATCCTGCAAATTTATTAGAGCACATGCAATAATAACGACATGATCAAGTACACGGAGAATGTTATTATTTATAACTGAATGTTGCTTTAGCATATGGAATTCTCTTAATCGCCTTATCACCCTCTCAATATGAATTCGCAGGGTAGCAATTATTTTAGTTTGTCGAACTTCTGTTTTTTGATAGTTTTACACCAGCGTTTACACTGGGTGGCCTTAATAATTGCATGCCTTTTTGATGAAGTGCCTGTTCAAGGTGCTTAAAGCCTCTGTCAGCTAAGATACAAGTTCCCTGTTCTAACCCATCTAGAAAGTTACAGTTTTCTAGTATGGTAACATCACTTGTTCTACCCCCAAACCCTTCTGAAATATAATTAACCAAACCATTCGGAGTGCAGGATATTAAATACTTCACCGTATTCCCCTTTTTGTACTCTGACCATGTCAGTGCCTGATGAAGAGCCTTTGATGGTATTTGTACATCGATTTCTAAACAATCAATGATGCAGCTCACATTGTGATAGTTATGTCTAAATGCAATTGGGAGATTCTTTTTAATTAATTTTTTGTCTAAGTTTATGATAAAGGGTTTTAAAAAACAACTTATTATAGGTATATTTCGCAAAAACAATTTACTAGCATAAGATAGTGATATTCCAAAATTATCTTCTAATTCAGAAAATGTGTTATTCAATCTAATTTTTTTCAAGCATAACAAAATGTGTTCTACTTTTATATTTGTATGTTTATGCAACAACTGGATTAAAAAATAACATGCTTTGGGAATTCTTTGGAACAGAAACAAACAGTTTGTGTGGACCCTTTATAGATGTATTTGTACGTTGTGGCACTACACACCATTTATACCCCATTCTATCCAATAAATTTGAAGAAAACATGAAATTAACTTCAGCGACGCTGTTTTATTCAGGTTTACTTCTTTATTTACTAGATTTACTTACCCCGTCCTAGCCTGTGACGTCACGCATGCCATATGACCAGCGCCATTACACAAACAGCGTTTTTGGCGCGGTCTTGGACGTTTAAACTTCAACATTGATTTTTATTGATAATACAATAGATATGTCGGAAATATCAATGATATGTCCTTATTATGTAATAAACAATAATTTAAAACAATTTCCCAAAATTAGTCAAACAGCCTATTCATCGCATTGTGTGAAAGATTTGTGCAAGATTTGGAACAGACAAGCTAACTGAATTCAACATTGTACAGACTTGATTAAAGACTCAAAAAAAGGACGAAAGCTTCTGATATTCTATTGTAACTGGCGATGAGACGTGGTGTTTTCAATATGATCCAGAGACCAAGCGTCAAAGATCTGAGTGGAAGCATCCAAGCGAAAAAAAGCCGTTTGGAGAAGTCAAAGGTGAAGACACTGTTGATTTGTTTTTATGATTCGCAAGGCATCGTGCACAAAGAGTTTATACCAACTAGTCAAACTGTCAATGCTGTATATTATCTTGGTGTTATGAAGCGTCTTTTGGGGCGTATTCGTCGTATGCGCCTTCAATATCGTGAAAATGGTAGCTGGCGTTTGTTACATGAAAATGCACCATCTCATCGCCCGACACTTATCACTAACTGCAAATGGCATTTTAATCATTCACCGTATTCACCGAATTTGATCCCGTGCGATTTCTATTTATTCTCCAAACTACATTTACCGATGAAACGACAGCATTATGCCGACGTCGGAGCCATTAAAAACGCATCGACAGCGATCTTGAAGAACATCTCTAAAGATGAACTTAAAAATTTATTTGACATGTTAATTGACCGTGCAACACGTTGTATTGAAGGCGAAGACGACTACTTCGAATAAAATAAATAAAATTTACCAAAATAGTAAGGTTTTATTTTTATTTTAAAAAATTCGGTTTTCTTTGCTGTGTAGTATCCATTCGCTCATATCGATTGTCGATACACGACGGTCCACTCTCTATCGGCCGCCATGACTATCCTGCTCTACTAATCACTATAAAAATTTCGAAGCGATAACTGAATATAACAGTAATATTTTACCAGTAAAAAGGCAAAAGGCACATATTTGAACGATTTCTCAATGGTATAAATGGCAACGATGAAGTTTTGTTGTAAATGTGGAAAAAGAATTCCCAAAACCTTTCCAATAATCGAAATTGCATTCGGACACAATTACTAAGTAATAGTGAGGTATGTAAGTGGTATTCGCATTTTAATGGTCGTGAATTATTAGAAGACGATCTTAGAGGAGGACGATATTTAGGGGTTAATTCGTTTTGAATTTATGTCGCCAGATTATACTGATACTGCTGCCTTTCACAAGAAGTGCCAACTGTGTAGATCATAACCATTCCAGATACTTGTTTCTTATTTACGAGACACTAGTACAATTTCTAGTCAAAGAAATTCATGTTCATCATTAATCACCTACTGTAGAAAGTAGACTGAAAATAAATCTAGGCGAAGGTGGAAGAATTTCTCAAACTAGAGACAGGCAAAACAGTTCTGTATTGAGAGCAGTCGCTTAAGTTTCAACAGACCTATTGAGCAGAAATAGAAAATCTGTCAGCGTGATTGTGAGGCGAAATTGAGTTTGTCAGAAGAAAGTGTTAAGAATATTCTGTTAAGTAGAAATGAAGTTATGACAATGTAACCATACATGAAACGCGGTTTTTACAAGTGGGAATGAATAGCCAGAAGTAGGTTAGGTCTAATTAAAAATACGAAACTATAGGTCCGAAAAGGTGGCAGTAAAATAGAAACTATTTACTTTTCCAAAGTCTACAACATTCCTTCGTATTTAATGGACTAGTTTTGGAAGATTTTTGGAACAAAAATTAAAATTACCCTAAGAGGAGGACATGTTAATAATGAATCTTACCAAAAAAAAAGCATGAATAGTGTTTCGAAAAATAACTCAGAAATACATTTCACATAACATTATTTTACTATATCTGTAGCTGTCAAAAATTTGTAGAGAAGGAAGAACATTATGCAAGAAACTAAACAAAACCTTTCAATTAATTGTTTTTTTATACAAAAAATAAAAGCTAAAATTTTCTGCGCATAAATATTATATATGTACACATAGATAATTGTAAACTTACAATTTAAAAAAAAATGACAATATAATTCTACAGAACTAAAAAAATTGCATATGTGAAAGTTAATATTATGAATATTTTAAACGATAATGCAAAGATATGAGAAAACTATACTTCCATCTCTGATATAAAAGTGAAATTACTTTATCACTTTGAAATCATGTATCCGAAAGATGGAAATATAGTTTTCTCATCTCCTTATACTATCATTTAGATTGTATCACTGCCTGTAATTCTGGAATAGGATGAAACGATAGTCGTAATATTTGTTGTGTTTCGACAGTGAATTATTTTCATTAATTACATTATAAATATTTTTTATTCTAATAATAGTAATATTTACAAAAAAATATTATTACTTCGCATGTTTAGACAATTGTTAACTTTTCACGTAAAAAAGGTTTTTGAGGAATAACAATATCATAGATTTATGTTAGTAAAGCAACTGTAGCTACACTTTCTGTTGGTAGGGCATTCTTAGTGGTGCGTAGTAACGTAGAAGAAAAAACAAATCAATGTAAAAAGTTTGTGATAAGATTCACAGATGTACTAATGATTGGAGAAAAAAACTTTTATAAGCTAAAATCAACTTACAATAACTTTATTAACAATAGTTAGCATAAAGATATGCTTAGGTGTATAAAGAAAGTTAGACCCAAAATACCAAAAAATTCATTATCTGCTGGGCCTAGAAGTATGAGTCAAATTTTGTGCTGCTCTGCCCAATAATTAATAAAAAATTAAATTCATCATCATGTAACTATGCAATTAAATTTTGCAAAATCGTACGGTGTCTTTCTGCAGTAATTGGTGCGTGGTAATCTAAAACCTATAACTATTCATCGTAATATTGCTATTAATACACTAAATCTTATTGGATGCAATTTAGTTTCTGTATAGCTACGAGGGTCTTCAGTCGTATATACGTCAAATTTATAATTTAATCATTGATTAAATTATAAAAGATTATTGAACCAAATACTATAAGCTACTCTAGATTCAGCATTGTGGAGATAATTTCAGTACAACGAAAACTTTGGGTGCCTACGTGTGTGCTTCTTTTTAATTACCCTAAAACATCACAAAGAACTGTAAATTGTCGAAAATGCATTTACATTGACTGTGACTTATGTAGTTTGTTAAAGGTATTAATTTATGTCGATAATTTTTATAGATTTCTTTGAGTTTCATCCAACACGAGTGTGGATTACGAACAACATCCTCTCAACGTTTGTGTTAGCCAAATATATCATAATCGATATTTACATTAGGAAATTTATGTAAATGAATCTCAAAATATGATTGGAATGAATAAATCTATGTTCCATTAGCATTCTGTTTCCTGTGCGTAAATGAGCTATCAAATAAAGTCATTTTGTTCGACATCATCAATAACGTTTAACGTAAAGTCATTATCATAAAATGAGATGTACAAAAAACAATTATTATTCACACACAAAGCCTTGGAAAAAATAATTAAGGTGATCTTAAAAGAATTATTTGTAGATGTACAATAAAATAAAAATGGTGCCCATAAAACCAGCATAAAACAATCACAAAAATCGCTTGATACGTCTACGTAAAATAAAATAAATTTGGTAGTAAAAAATAACAAATAATATAGGACAGTAAATCGAAGAAATCAAAATTCTCAAAATTCCCAAAATTCCCCGAAACATGAACACAAATAATGTGAAGAATTTACATATTTGAGCAGGGATGTACGGATCTATCTGAATAATGTAAACTTGGGGGAGCCATTACTTTGTACGTATGCCTGTATATTGACTTTATTTGGAAACATTTAAAGTTTTTTCGGATTTTTATTCCTTCAAATTTATATAATTCTAAACTATATTATTCGTTAAGTTTGTCATAAATATTAATATTTCAAATATTATTCCGTAAGTTGATTCTAATACTGAAACCTAAGTGGTGCAAAAATCGTATCACCTGTAAAGAATGTCCGTCATCCTTTAGAACTATTACAATATAAATTTTAATAAAATGAGTATTATCTATTACAAATTGAGAATTCAAATTTGCAATACGCGGTCGATTACAAAACGTAACTTATCGTACAGCCACGCAATAAACTACACAATTTCGTATTCGACTAACGGACGTATATATGCGGAAAACAAGAAACAAAGACACGCGAAAATAGGAAATGTGCACGAAGGTGTTGAGGGAACAGTTGGGGTCTCGCTGGTAAAATTTTACAGGGTACGATGGTCCCGTGTCGATTTTACGAGAGCGAGGGTGACTAGGGGGAGGGCACAGAGGTCTAACTTTTAAACCTGCTCCGGAAAACGTAAGAAATGGGAAATTTATCGTTCTCACGTCCCCCGTACACGTTCACCGATAAATTTCTGGGATCTCCCGGTCGAGTTTTACGCGACGCACGGCCTACTGAGAAACGATTTATCGACTGCATCTAATAAAGGGGCCGTATAGACTATAAAATTTTATTTTCTCGGACGATGCGCGTGCAAGTAATGGACTCATGGGATAGATAGGATCGAAAAGGGGGTCGCCCTTTCCCTTTAAATCAAATTTTATTCGAATTTTCCCGTTTAAAAAGCAATTATGTTTAAAATTTGCTTAAAATATATAAATTATTGTAAATAATGTTATTTTCGGCGATTTTATTCTTCATATAATAAACAGTTTTACTTATTAAACGAAAGTAAAATAACTATGAGTACTTACTTATCTTTTTTACTTATTAATATTCTTTTAAGGTATGATGAATTTCAGAAATACATCTGCTTGAAAGTCGTTAACTAATCTTTTTTTTAAAAGTATTTTCTACAGATTTTTATATTATTTTACCATTAGATAGGACTATATATTTATTCCATGTTAAACTGATAATTAATTTACTTATATAAATTGCATTTTTTTAATAATATTTCTTTCTCAAATTTAAAAATATTCAGCAAAAATTATTCAATTTTTGATTTTAAATACATTTATTTTACTTATATTTAATTGTAAATTATAAATCATTGATCATTATATATATACCTACTGCGTTAAAAATACTTATTTATCTTATAAATCTATCAAAAAAATCTTACTATTAACATTTATTAGATTAACATGTTGAATCCCGTGGGGGCCGCCAAGAAGTTTGTAATTCCGCGGAGGTTACCGATGACCGGTGAAGCTAAAGGGTGTTTCAAATTTCGCGGTTTTTTTAAAGAATAAATAAAACACATAATTTGCATTCACTTTCAAAAACTTTTTATTGGTAATTGAAGTATCAGTTATGACATTTATATGCGAAAAATAATATCTGCCAAATGGCCTCCTCTTGCAGCTCCACAGACTTCCACTCTTTTGTTAAAATTTTCAATGACATTTTGACATAGTTGAAGCTCCATCTCACCTATGACACGAATAATTTCATCTTTCAAAGCAGGAATTGGTTGAGGATTTTATTTATAAACCTAACTTTTCACACAACCCCAGAGAAAATAGTCTAACATGCTCTTGGTGGCCAATTAACATCACCGTTTCTTGAGATTACACGTCCAGGAAATTTTCCTCTCAATAAATCAATTGATTCGTGTGCAAAGTGAGGTGTAGCGCCATCTTGTTGAAACGACATATCCTCTAGATCAAAATTCATTAATTCGGGTTACAAAAATTCGGTTATCATCCGACGATATCGATCACCATTGACAGTTACAGCTTCATCAGCAGCATTATCAAAGAAGTAAGGTCCAATTTCATCACCTGGCCATAATGCACACCAAACAGTAACTCGTTTAGGATACATAGGTTTCTCATAAATAATTCGTGGATTTTCCTCACCCCAGATACGGCAATTTTGTTTATTAACATAGCCACCAAGTTCAAAAATGTGCCTCATCGGAAAACATTATTTTTTGAGAAAAGTCAGCTGATTGTTCATTGATGAAATTGACAAATGATCGACGTTTTAAATGATCTAATGGCTTCAGTTCCTGTGTTATCTGAACGTTATATGCCTTCAAAGCTAAATCCTTGTGTAAAATACGCCATGTTGTTAATCCACTAAGTCCAAGTTGTTGTGAACGTCGTCTAATGGATATTTCAGGATTTTCACCAACACTTTCACGAACCAATAGTTTCTTGTGAACGACCATTAGGACTGTATTGTTCACTTTTTTGATCTTCCACGGAATCGGTCTCTTGAAATTTTTTAATAATTCGACCAATAGTGCTTTCGGATGGACAACTATGTAAACCATAAAATTCACGTAATTTTCTAAAAACTCTTTTCAGAGAACGCTGATTTTCATAAAATAATTCAACAATTTGAACGCGTTGTTGTACCGTGCACGAAGCGATTTTTATAAATGTCATACATCACACTTTTAAATGCCCAGATACCCAGACAAATTCAGTGCGCCATCTATATTTTATTTATTCTTAAAAAAAACTGCGCAATTTGAAACACCCTTAAGTATTATTATAAACTCAATTTGAGCAAACTTCAAATTTTTTAAATTTTTTAATTTTAGCTTCCTTAAAATAGCGAGATTCAGTTAATGCAATATAGAACATATAAAAAATAGTTTTATTTATCTATGCAAAACACGTATGCTTAAATTTTATATGCGCACATTGCAATGCATCGCATTACAGTACTCTAAATAAAGGAAACGTGAATCAGTACGGATTCCGCAACTTCTCTAGTATGGTATTTTGCCATTGTCCTGTCTATATTTTTTGATTTTTTTCATAACATATTTCACAAAATCGAATGAACAGGTGAAATAACCAACACTATAGATAAATTACCCACTTAAAGAAAATGAACAAATAAAATAATGACGAAATAACGGAGACTATTCCAAAACAATTAAAAAACCATACGAAAACAAATAAATGCATTTCAATGCCACCTATGACCACCAGTAAGATTAATGCAATATACATGATTACACACTTGAACTCATCTATTCTAAATATTTCGAAATAATAAGTTTCCGCGATGGGCATTCAATAAGTTAGTTATATTTAGAATTTAATTTACTTTTATCATAAATATTGAGCAGCTAATAGCTCAGTTACTAACTTATCATGCCGGGAGATCAAATCCAATGACACACTGTCCGGGAAGGTTTTTAGTGATTGCTAGTAGCCGAAGATCTTAAGATGTACTACGAGTATGAGTGCAATAACTCAAACCTACCAATAGCCCTTGTAATAGGCGTTAAGTTGTTAGGGGGTATGAAGACGTGAATTATTATTATTTACATTAATTTTGTCTTCAATTATCAATTCTAGATTATCAATTTTAGACTAGTATGAATACAAATCTTATCTGTTTGAATGTCCATTGTCTTCATAGAGTGTGCTCCTTTCTATTTAATTACAGTTCAACTCAATATATATTGATGACCCATATTTCTATCAATTTATCGTTACCAAACCAATTTTTATTATAATAATTTTTATTGCCCACGAGATAAATCCATTTCTTGTTTTATTTACAATTATATTGGTTTTCCTCCAAGTTAATAATAGACTTCGTTATACATATAAATTACATTGGGAAACACGAATTTCGTGGACCTAAATCTGAAAATTGCTTTTGACTAACTTTTGACATCTAAATCCAAAAATGATCCCAGTTTTTGTCTATCACGTCAACTTTTTAAGGTATAGGATAACTTATTTCTGTCCCAAAAAGTCATGCAAAATATGCATACAATGAAAATAAAGGAAAAAAACTATCAAATATATTGCTCACGGACAATACTTTTATTCATAAAAAGGCTATGTCTAGTTTCTGAAAATTAATTTGTATTTATACAAGTAGTAAAGTTCTTTTACCAAACGGCAAGCATACATATTAAGATACAAATTTTCGTTTATAGCTGTGCGTGTCTAATCTGTGAACAATATTGCTTGATGCTTCAACAATAATCAGCCATCATACATTCCATCTACCCTGATACCGGTCCTCCATTATCTTTAAATTTTAGTGAATGAAACCCCTCAACCTGCTCACAGAGTGAGAAGAAAACTAACTACAGTTTTGAAATCAGCATGGCAATTTAACTTTAAAACAGCTGAAAAATCAAACTCAACAGAAATTGTGTTAAAAATTTTTCCCCAGTGTTATTAGTTTATTTATAAATTTATAATTTTAAAAAGTTATAATATTTTTAATAATGGATATTTTAAGATACAAATTTTTAATATATTTATGTTGACATCTGCCTTTTATCTTGTAAATATCCATATAGGTTATTTTTGTTTATAATTTTCTGATCAAATTTTGTACATTAAAGCTCGAATGGCTTTGGCAAACTCCCCTGTTTGCTTGGCACCTATTTATAGATAAATTAGCCAGCCATTTAAAATAAAGGTAACAGATGATATACTATTTTTTGAAAAACTAATTTTACGAGTCGATTTAATTTTTAAAATTATTTTTGAATTCTCTATATATATAATTTAAGGATATAGATTTTATTTGATTCTACACTTCAATTCATGGGTCATCCTAATCCATTCTTATAAGCAATTTAAATATATTCTAGCTGTGAGGGTCCAGAAATCGGTCAAAAAGGTGTTAACATCGGTATTTTGGGATGCGAAAGGAATTTTGTTCGTGAATTACCTCCAAACTGATAAAACAATAAACTCAGATTATTATTGTAATCTTTTGGACAAGCTAGATGTAAAAATTCGTAAGAAAAGAACTGGTTTACAGAAGGAAAAATCTTTTTCATCACGGCCACTCATCCTCTCACACATTTCAAAAAACCATCGTGATTTAAAGCAGGAATTGTTGCGACATCCACCTTATTCACCAGATTCAGCTCTCTCTGAATTATCACTGTTCTCACATCTCGTAAAATTCATGCGTGGAAAACGATTTTCATCGAACGAAGAGTTAATAGCAACCGTGGAAGCGTATTTCCACACTCTTCCGAATTCTCACTTTAGGGATGGAATCCATAAATTAGAAAATCACTGGATCAAGTGTATTGAAGTTCAGGGAGGTTATATTGAATAATAAAATGTATTTGAAACCATAAAATCGTTATTCTTATCAAGCGACAAAACTCATTGAACAACTTGGTACGTAGACTTCCGAGGTCGTGGTCCATGCTATCTGCTTCTGGGTTTCCGGGCTGGAACCGCGTCACTAGCATATCTGCCGACGTTTCGTACCCATTTGTATGGCACATCTTCAGGGCTGAACTACTACACTGAAACTGGTGTAAGTCGATGGGGGACGCGTTTATATATGGATAATGGGTCATGGGTCAATGGAGCGTTACGGTTGCGGTTGGGTAGATTAGAAATGCACGATTGCCGAGCGTTAGGTGGGGGTAGCCATCATCGCGGTTAAGGTTATTGGGATGTTTAAAGATCTCTATAGTTTCACGGATTTTGCGACCATAGAAATGGTTAGTGCAGGATAGGATCTTGGTCGAATTAAACTGAATATGGTGCCCGGTTTCCAGCCTATGCTCGGCAAGTGCAGAACCGGCTATGCGCAGCCATCTAGTACAACGCTCATGTTCAGAAACACGAGTGCCGACAGACCGCTTTGTTTCACCAATATATGCTCTGCCGCATGAACAAGGAATCCTCTACACACCAGGCGATTCTAAAGAAACATGGTCTTTTACGGAAAAAGGGTCAGATAATTTGGAATGGGGTTTGAAGATGGTTTTGATGTTGTTTTTGAGAAGAACCCTACTGATGCGGTCAGTGACACCTTGTATATAGGGTAGGTGGGCTTTAGAGAGGGGAAGAGATGATGTAAGCTGTGTATTAAGTTATGAGATTTTGGGATTAAGATGTCGATCAATGGTTCGCTGAATATTATGGTTGGAGAAATTATTATTTATAAGAGCTTTGGTAACATGACTTAATTCCTGAGATATAGAATGCTGGTCAGATATGTTGACAGCTCTTTGGATTAAGGAATTGATAACGCCCTGTTTCTGGGCGGGATGATGATGGGAGAGGGCATTGAGATATCGAACAGTGTGTGTGGGTTTGCGGTACACTGAATGTCCTAGTGAACCATCCAGATGACGAGTTACGTCGAGGAAAGGAAGGGAACCTTCAGATTCAATCTCCATGGTGAAATTTATGGAATCGTGTTGTGAATTTAAGAAAACAAGGAAGTTGTTCAAGGAATCCCGACCATGAGGCCAAATAACGAAGGTGTCATCCACATATCTGAACCAACATTTTAGTTTTTGGTTACAGGAGTGTAGAATTTGTTGTTCGAATGCCTCCATAAAAATGTCAGCGACAACAGGAGAGAGAGGAGATCCCATAGCTGCACCCGATACTTGTTCATAATAATTACCACGGAACTGAAAATAGGTGGAGGTTAAACAAGTATTCACCAGATTGGCCAAATCATCAGGTTGATTGTCAGTGGAAAGGATTTGACGGATTATTTGGATAGTGTGGCAGATATACTAGTGACGCGGTTCCAGCCCGGAAACCCAGAAGCAGACTCATTGAACAACATCCGTATTTTCTACATTAACATATGCTTCAGAATGATTCAGAAACAATTAATGAAATACTAGTTATAAAAATGATAGGTCTTACACATAAAAGGCATTCCATCCAGCCTTTAACCGTCAGAAAGAAGATCATTAGTGTAACATAAAGTAGTAAACTGAATTAATAATGAAATATATTTTGCTACTCTGCTCTTATAAGCGGATTTACCTAGAATCTGAACAAAGACTTTCAGGAAGACGCTGTTTCCACATATGATTTCAAATACTATGAATTTTCTCTGTATCCTCCTTTCCGCTGCCATTCTTTAGATCCCACAATATTAATTTTTTTTTATTTATTTTCTGTTTTCTCCTCCATCAAGACAATAAGGATAAGATAATAATACACATTTGGCTACCTATTAAGTACACGATCATTTTAAATTTCAATATACATTATGAATATTATTTACTTATTTATTAACGTAATAATATACAATAAAAAATGGATACTCGTGAGTCGGCTTTTTACATTATAACAACGGTGTAATAATTTAATTAGAATTTTATAATGTTTTGTCCTTGTAATACAAGTGTATTTTGAGAATGGAAAATTCCAATTTGGGACAATCATATCAACACATAATCTACTAAACAAAATACAAAGCCGTATCATTAAAATGACTAGACATAAAATAACCGTTTCTTTTGAAAAGCATTCTTTATACAGTCCCCGATTACCGAATGAGGGCCATAGCAAAATTCCTAAAATGTGTGCTAATATAACTATTAATATATAATAATATGATAATTTTAATTACAAGAGATATTACATGGTATTATGTATTATCATTAAACAGTTGTGGTTTTGACACGTGCAGGATGTGTTAACAATCTTAAAAAGACTGCCTTTAGTTTGACGATAATTGTGTTCCATTAAGCGTTAACTAAAAATATATTAACTTATATTGTGTTAATACTATTGATTTGGTAATAATTTTTTTCTGAAAAAAAAATCAAAAATCCTTTAGGTAATTTCAACAGACTTTGAAATATTTTAGAATGCGCTTGAAATGTTTTGATCAGATCTTTGATACACTAAAAGGACAACACACAGTGACGTTATTCAAAAGCAAAGTGCATCGAAATATCGTAGATGCGTTATATACAAAATAACATAAATAATAAAGACCACCATTGAGATCTTAACATCCCAATGATAACTGAGGAAATCAAGAAATACGATGGTAAAGATGAAGCCAGACTACATCAAGATATTAATATCAAAGCTCTTCAACTGGTTGATTACCAGAACTTAGAAAAGGACGAAACTCTTCCAGCTAGTGTAGCAATGTGTCTTGTGTTCTATGTGAAAGCAGAACATAGTGATCGTCCAGTGTTCCCGGTGGGGAACCGGCTGAAACTGAACGACATCATTGGATGAACTTCAGAACTTTAAGTATTTAGTTTCAAAATTTTACTATGTAAAAATTAATGATTGGCCTTTATAAACCAATTTTAATATAAACAGTAACAAAAAACATAATAGCATTAGTCATGGACCGTGGGTACCAGAACACGTCGCTCAAGAACAACATAGTGTTGAAAACTTAGGTTTGACATCATTGGATGAACTTCAGAACTTTAAGTATTTAGTTTCAAAATTTTACTATGTAAAAATTAATGATTGGCCTTTATAAGACTTATTGTTGAAAAGTCTCTCCATCCACAACGTGTGACTGTTAGGTGCGATTTTTGGTCTGGTGGGGTCATTGGACCTTACTTTTTCGAAAATGAGGCTAGAGCAACTGTTACGGTGAATGGATTGCGCTATCGAAAGATGATTGATGACTTTGTATGGCCGGAATTGAAAGATATTGATGTGGACGACGTTTATTTTCAACAAGACCGCGCTACGTGCCATACAAGTAACGATACTATCACTCTTTTGCGTGAAAAGTTTCCTGACCGTGTGATTTCTGGAAGGGGCGATCACAATTGGCCACCGAGATCTTGTAATTTAACACCTTTTGAATTTTTGCTTTGAGGCTACGTGAAAGATAAGGTTTATGCCAATGGTCCACAATCAATTCAAAGCCTCTAAGATGGAATTCGTGAAGTTATCGAGGATACAGCCGTAAATGTGCGAATTGATGATAGAAAATTTCGTGAAAAGAATATGGTCCTGTAAGCGTAGCCGTTGCGGTCATTTGGCTGATATTGTCTTCCATTATTAATGGCATACCCTCCTCTTACAAATTAAATAAACGTCCAGTGATTTCGCTTAAAAATACTCATTTTTTTTACATATCAAAATGAAACCTCATATTGGAAGACCCGCTATAATTTCCATTTTCTTAGCATCCCAATCCCTTGAATTTTTGAAGGACGTTTAGTTTTTTTGGATACTGATGATGCCCTTTCACAAATCGTTACATACAATGGGACTTCGTCATTAAACACTTTCTTTATCAACTTCGATTATACATATATTTACTTGTACTGACAAAAATCGATGACCAATATGTTTTTCAGTGGGAAGTGACTTAAGATTAATACTTCCATATCTACCTTTTATGACTTGTAAACGTTGGCTAAGTATTTTTATTAATATAGTTAGTCCTCTTTTAAGAGCTTGACGCAATAATAAACTCAAATTATAACGACACAAACGTTGAGATTATTTTAACCTGCTTTTTTTTGTGGTTCCGATAGGAATTCTGCATTCCGCCAAATCATCTACGAAATGCACTTTGTTAAATCTCCGCAACTCTTTTCTAACAAAACTGCGACACTTATTCAAAGTATTTTTCCTATGAATAGATAACTTCAAAGCGTTTATTAGATACAGCACTCATGGCAATCAATAGAATACCAAAGTGTTATTGAACAATGACCAAAGGATGACTGATACGAGTGTAAGTAATTACTTCTTAAAAGTAATCGCCTACCAGCTTTTGTAACATAAACTGTACTATGATAATAAAGTCAATCCAAGAACTAATAATGGTGAATATATTTTTTTATTTTTACATATTGGCGAAGAAACACGTCCTCAAAATTTTTCAATGTACGACTGGAAATGTCGTCATAAAAAAAATCTTGTTTTTTTTTAACATGGAAAATTGAGCATTTCCCAATTAAAACACACAAACACATACCTTTCGGTAACCTCTTCATTGGAATAAATAAACACACGAAAAAAGGAAAACCAATGAAAGTCGACACGTACAAAAGTCCCGTGTTTCGTGCAGCTAAAACAGAACGCGTAGGTTTTGAAACAATTGCGCTTATCAGTTAATGAAAGCCTCATTACCAAACCATTATTACTTTATCAACATTGTCTAATGCAAGAACATGAGCTGATAAGTGAAAATTTCATTTTATTTACACGCATGAAAAAACATTCGTTCGTCTATTTTAATGAGATTGTACAGATAACGATCTATGTAAAAAAAATTTATATTTAGGTAAATGATCATAATTTCTTTTCCAGATAGATTGTAGATATTTATTACAATTTATTTTCGAGTGCGTGAAAGATTCATGTTTATTGTTATGCAATGGAGTAGAAAAAGAAAGAAGAAATACAACCCACATACTTAAGAAATTTAAGAAATCCCATGTTTTTTTTTGTACTGTGTTGGTCGCCTACAAGTAACGGATTTTCTATAAGAACCCATTCCCAAATAAAAAAGCTCATTGTATATTATATATGTATAGATAATTTACATATCTTTAGAGGTAATACGTATGTACATGTATACGAATTCAATTCTAGAATACATCGATTTGTATAGAAATATTTTAAATTAAATACAACAAAAAGGAATTTATGAACTTCCTTTCATGATAAAAATCGAAATTTATAACGGTGTATGCGAATCGCTTAAAAATATTTCATGGAAATTATTAACTTGTATACAGTTGTAGTTGAATTTGATGGAGCCTGTGGTTGATTGACTTGATCAGTAAGGTTGATATATAACCCCTTTCCACAATTAACTATCATATTTGTAAATTCTGTATACGCATTTCGACAACCAAGTTGTCATCATCAGCAGATAATTTCAAAGTGTCGCACCTGGTAAAACACGGCGAAAAAATTGCACGAAAAAACAAACTCCGTACGCGATCTTCACCGTTCAAAACCAAGATGTGCACTGTGTCTGTTTCACAAGATTTTTAAAAAATACTTTTACTTAAACTAACATGCACTATATTGAAAAAGGTTATTATGGTCAAGCAAGTGATTTATGTGTGTTTTATGATATTGTTCCTCTTGTCTTTCAGTAGAGAGAAAAGAGGGGTTTGCAAGGGCCCGGCGTCATTAAAGTTCACCACATGGCTTAAATTCTTTAAGATGTGCATGCTTTCATACGCGTCCAGTTCGCGATAATTGTACACGTTCTTTATCAAATGTAAACAATCCATATTAACACTGTGGTTATTTTCTAATACATGTCTCGCTATACCCGATTTTTCCGGTCGATGTATTGTCTATTGCACTCTAAACATTCAATTCGGTAGATTCCCGATTTTTTATTCTCTTCAATTTTGTCTTTTGCATTTCCTAAAAGCATTTTAAGGGAATTATTAGGGCGGGAACAAACTTTAAACCCGCGATCTTTAAAAATACTATTTAGATTTTTTGTCACACGATGGAAAGGTAAACAAACAAAATGCTTTTCCCGATTGCTCTGTGGCGAAAGACATGTGTATACATTGTATACAGTTGTAAAATAGTTACAGACCCTACGCCCAAAAAGAAACCGAATTTTTGATATAACGGATCTTTCATTAAGCGCTTCCTATCTTTACATTTAAATAAAACAAAGCGTATGTGAGATATCGAATTTTTTTATTCGTTTGAAAAGCCTATCGATGCCATTATGTATGGAATATAATATCGTGCAAATGCCCGCTGCGGCTTCGTTGGGTGGCGCACATTCGAAATGTCCAATTTTCCACGACTCTGGTGCATGTTGGCTTTGAGGGCCGCTGCGGTTTGTGGCTTATTCGCATAAACCTGCGATTTAAGAAAACCCCACAAGAAAAAGTCTAACGGGATCAAATCGCACGATCTCGGTAGCCAGTTCACATCACCTCCACGTGAGATGACCATGCCCTCAAATCGCTCGTGCAGAATGTCCAATGTGGCATGAGCTGTGTGACACGTAGCGCTGTCCTGTTGAAACCACATGTCTTCGGTGTCCATATCATCCAATTCACGTCAAAAGAAGTTGGTAATCATCGACCTATAGTAGCGCTCGCCATTGACAGTGATGGCCTGGCCAACGTCATTCTCAAAGAAATATGGACCGACGACGCCGCCAGCCCAAAATCCACACCAAACAGTGGCTTCTTCGGGATGCATTGGACGCTCTTGGATCTCATGTTGTTGTTTGCTGACGTACCCATTCATCCAGAAATGGGCCTCATCGCTGAAGATGATTTTTTGATGAAAATTAGGGTCAGTTTCCGACTACTTCAGGGCCCATTCAACGAACGCGCGTCATAGTCTATGATTGTTTACCTTCAACTCCTGGGTCAGTTGAATTTTGTATGGGTGTAGGCCCAAGTCACGACGCAAAATAGCAGTCTGCGAAAGGCCGAGTTCTTTTGAGCGACGCGAAATCAACTGCCTCGGATTCTCCTGCATACTCTTATGGACAACGGCGATGTTTTTGGTAGATCTTGCGTTTCGTCATCGTACGGATGTTGTTGGTTCATTGTTTACTGAATCAGTGGACTCAAATTTATCCACCACACTGCGAATAGTCCTCTCGGTAGGACGATTATGGCGACCGCAAAATGGGCGAAGTGCGCGGAACGTCCGAACAGAACACTAATTTTTATAAAACAATTTTATCATTTGCACGCATTGTTGAACGCTATAACCATGGTGGTTTGGCAAAACAGACTGAATAAATGACAGCCAATTCGACAGATGTAGCTTCAGCAATATGGCCGCTACCAACTCACAAAGTTCGGAAGTCCCTATTGAAAGGCCCGTTATTTATGGATTAAGATAAGCTATTTATAAGTAGATATCCAAATCATTTGTTTCAGTTTCGATGCAGTGTTCAAAGAAGATATTTTGTTTAAAACTACAAGATTTGAAACTATATAATATGTTCTTTCATTAAAACATTAATTTAGTCTATTGGCAAGAAGTATTATTATTTTTTATTTACCTTAAAAAAAAAAGGAAATTTCTTTCCCGAGTTCGTAATATCCAAAATGTTTTAATCCACTTACATAGTAATGTCTTCAGAACACTTTTATTGATTACATAAATTCACTTCTACAAACAGTATATTACAAAATTTATTTAATTTCAATTCCAATCTTTTAACGAAATGAAATAAATGTGAATTTATACATATTTTTTTCTCAAAAGAAAGTTAATTCAGTGCCAATTTACCGTTCTTGATTCACAACATTTTCCTACTTTTCTTAATGTTATCCATAAAGTACCCATGTACACAACCCACTTAACGTTTCTTCTTATCTGACATCAAGAATTTGTAGGATCATAAACTTTGTAAACGCTCCTCTTTTGTCACCATCTTTTTCACAACAAAAGAAACTTTCTTTTGTGCCCGAGCTCTTGTAAACATGTGGAAGTATTTCTACATATCTATCCATCCGTATTTTCAACTTGTATTCGTTACATTTAATTATATCCTTGAGATATCGTTCTTTTCTTTTCTCATATTTATTTAGTATTTTCGCTACTTGCTCTTGCGTTGAACTTTAATCCGGAATTTTTGGCATAAACGTTAAATTAATGACTTGAAATTACGCCAAGGATCGAGTTTAACGGTGCTTCATTTTACGAGTTGCGATACATTGTAACGAAATGTCTTCTTTGTAAGCATAATATTGGTATATTTACATATAACCAATAGCGTAGTAGGTGCATATAAAACTAAAAATTGGTTATTTTTTAACCCTAAAAATCATTTTTATTTGGAGGAAGATTAAGGGGTGATTAATTTTAATAAATATAAATATAAATTAATATTAAAAGAATAATGAAAAATAGATCTCACGACCAAAATATAAATAAGCTAATAAATTATTTGAATATCAAAGATGTTTTTAAGTCTTAAAGTAGCACCTAAATATTTCAAATTGCCTGCAACGTATTATGAAAAGTCAGTGATACATACAGTGCTGAATATCCTGACCAAAAGTAAAATCGTAGTTAATTAAAGGATACAGTCAACAAAGTACTGACTACGATGCGTTTCGTTAATTGAGAACTAGTCGGGTAGATTTCCCTTTGTCGACTATTTATAAATCAAAGAAATATATATACTGTACTTCCATCTTTCCGACAGAAACGAAAATTATTCAATTCTCGGATAATTTTCACTGTATATACAAAATGTTATCACTAGAGAGGGGCAAAATTATGCGGGGCTTCATAAAACGTGTGACTAGGTGTAAAATGGAGTGTAATAAAATTAATTGACATTAGCTCTCACCCATGGCGCCCGTCTATATTCTATTATTGACTATTGTGGAACGGGGTTTTGTGCGCTAAAGTATTATGTCACTAATACTTGCTGAAAAACGACCATTTTCTAACAAAATAAATAAATTTATTAGTGAATTATCCACTTTGTGACAACAATGAAAACGCTGCTTAAAATGATGATGTGTTCAAAGCGTTTTATAAATTACTACTTCCCCCTCTACACTAGACCTTAGTGTAGATCGCAGCATCAAAAGCCCGTATTGCTTACCTTAAAAAAATTTAATCCTTCGTTACTTATTAGGGAAAGAATTAACCAGTTAATATGGAGAGAAGGGAGGAGCGTTTTGTATAAAAGTTCTTAAGGGGCGCCACAGAATTAATCCCTAGAAGTACATATACATATTTGCTAATGCAGAAGCATATGGTTTCTCAAATACAATATACAATACAAAATAAAACGTTAAAGGTGATCGACTCATTTATTAGCATGAATTTAAGAACTACGCAATCCAGGTACATATAAGATTCCAGAAATATTAATATAATTACCCACGAGTACCCTATGACCAAATGAACAACTCTGGTAAACAAGATCTCAGAATTATTAATATAACTACTAGCACACAGTTAATGATTAAACGAACAACCCTGATATACAAGGTCTCAGAATTATTAATATAATTACCAGCATATGATTAATGTTTAAAGGACAATTCTAGCAACTAAGATCTCAAACTTATTAATATAATTACAATATTAATATAATTAATGTTGAAAATAACAATTCTAGTGCATGAGATCGGAGAATTATGAGTATATATTTACTAGCATATAATTAGTGATAAAATATGGGCAATATTAGTCGTTAGATCCTTAATGATAAGCTATTTAGTATAAAATCTTCTAATAATAAGTATTTAATCAGTATAAAGAATTTTGCATGAGTTGGACTAGACACGTATGCAGTTGACATGGACTCTACACTGGTTACTTTGTCTTGCGAGTTTTACATTAAAGTTTTTCTATTGGCTGAAAGCCCATTCACTAAATATAGTCGATACTAAACGATCTACTTTACACAACACTGATCTTTACTAATCCACTAAATATTATTCCAATTAAGGTTCGATTGCCTTGATTACTCTAAAATTACTTATAAAATAGTCTTGACTACCTAATTTACAGACGAAAATAACAACTAAAGATTCTTCTACCTTAAATATACACATGGATGCAGCATCGAGGTAAACTGGGGGTGCCTGAGTCACTATTAGCCTGTAACCATTAAAGATATTCAGGTATGTCTCGATAAATGCAGGAGGATGTCCAATTGACTTCCTGGTTCCAGTATAAAAAAAAACAGCTACTCAAACCAACGAATGCTTGGTGTGGTGTTTTAATTGTCTCCAGAATAACATACTTGGTGAGGAAAAAGACACGAATTTCAGCCGTTGTAAAGAAAGTTCAACAAAAAAGCAATAGTAAATAGTCAAATAAAATAATAGTACTTAATAATCCTACCACAATTATCGTGAGGGGTGCTAAAAGAATCTTCCCATAATGAGTGTAGCAACAAGCTAGCGGCGGTCTATCCATGCGTTCGTGAATTTCGTCGCATACATTCTCACTAAATACAAATCCAAATTTGACTAAATGACATTTAGGTACACTAGAATCCAACAATTAGTCGAAAGGAAAGCATTTTCCAGCAGTATACGTAAATTAATCCACCATGAACAAAGACGGCTACAAACGCGTTCGCACACTGCGATAACTCATCAAGATATGTCAATCTCGAATGTTCTGCCAGCTTAAAGAAACGACCGCAAAAAAAATATGACAATGACGTATATTCGGTCCCATGCATTCTTTTTATTAAAATGCAATTAATTATGAAACTCTACGAGAAGGTAATCAATCAGATCCCTTGGACATAAGAGTCACATCAGTGAAATCTCTAATTAATTCATCATTAAGAAAATAGCAATGAAGGGAGGCGCTAACATTACCTTACACTGTTAATAACTAGACTTACGGTATTACTATCGAGAGGGCGTTAGTGATATCACAAAAGAATAAGATAAGAATGACTTGGGTCAATTTTAATTAGTTAATTCCAGAAACAAGGGCCGCTTATATATATATATATATATATATATATATATATATATATATGTGTGTGTGTGTGTATACATATATACACATATTTGTGTGTGATATGTTGGTTTCTTGGTGTCTACAAGAGAGTTCTTCGTCCTAACGGACGGTGTGTTAACATTTCAATAGCATCACAACTATCATCTTCTAGAAGTTTTCGTGACAATAGGTGAACGAGAAGTATATGTAACATTTTGAATATCTTGAAAATAATTATGAAAAAATTTAAAAGAGTTCTTCGATAAGGGACAGAGATTTATATGTGACAACATTTAATAAGTAACAGGAACATGGTTCCTCCTTAGAAGATAGAACGCAAAGGAGAACTATTTCCATGCAAACGATTTAAACATTATTTGATTTGATATTTTTATACTTGCGGCACTAATGTTGCGCACATATTAATAATACTACAAGCCTGAAATTTTTACCTCACTTTAATAATATATTATAAAGAATCGTATCAATATTTAGTTTAGCATTTATGGCATATTAATTCAATAATGACAACAGTAACCGGTAATAAGTTAGAAATAAAAGCAAATCCTTAGTAAAAAAATTTACAAAGGGTTTTGTTGCAATTAAAACCGACCTGGGTGAAAGAAAACATAATTGATCTTTATTTATTCTCTAAACTTTAGCATCTATGTACATATCTATGTATGTATAAGGGCTTTTAAACAGTCGAATAGTCTAAGAGCTTGAATCTAGATAACCTCGAACTAGATTTGGATCTGAGGTTTTACTTGATAATTTAATATCTCAAAACATAGGGCAATATGTGCATATAAAAGCAATATTACACATATGTATGTATAGAATATTAATACCGTGAATATATTTTATAATGCAACATGCACATATGTACATACACTAGTTGCTAGAGTAACGTAATAATGAAATGACAGCAATGTATTTTAGCGTGTATTTTATTTTGCAACATAGGATGTGAAATACAGTAGTTGAACAAAATTTAAAAACTAATTTAACAAATTTTCAAAAATGTCACCATTGACGGCCAGACAGTATCCTAAGCGATTGTAGAATTCATTTATTGTATTTTGTATCTGCTCTGGAGTTATTTCTCTTGCAGCAACTCGTATTCTATTTTTTAATTGGTCAATATTGTTTATAGGTTCTCCATGAAAAACTTTATTTCTGATACATGACCAAAGAAAGAAATCGTTTGGAGACAGGTCTGGTGACCTTGCGGACCATTTTACTTCTCCTCCACGGCCTATCCAACGGTTTGGAAATTTTTGGTTGAAAAATGTTCTAACCATATGAGAATTATGTGCCGGCGCGCCATCATGCTGGTACCAAATCTCACCATCAATATTTAAAGCGTGGAGGGCTGGCATAACTCCAATCAACCCAGTCCAAACATTGACTTTCTGTGGCCGCTGAGTCCTTGTGATATGATATCTATGCAAATTTTGTCTACTCCAGTAGCGGCAGTTCTGTGAATTTACTTCACCATTTACATAAAATGTTGCTTCATCTGTAAAGCAAATTCTGCGTAGTAAAGTATCATCATTATGAAGCTTATCCAACATGATTTCACAAAAGTTACTTCTTCTTTCTGCATCATTCGCAATTAGTTCCTGATGGTTTTGAAAATGATACGACTTAAAATGTTCTCGTTTTAGTAGTTTATGCACGGAAGATTTGCTTACATTTGTAGTTTGTGCTAAAGCTCTTGTGGAGAGCATATTATTATTTTCGATTGTTTGTAGAATTTCATCTCTTTTGGCGTAAGTAATAACATATCTTGGCCTATTCTTTTTTTTATGATTAGGAACGATGCATCCATTATTTTTATACTTCTGTACTAACCTACTTATTGTAGTTGGACTCGGTCTTGGACGGTCAGGATATGTAATTTGAAACAAATCTGCTACTCTCCTCAAACTCATATTCGAGTTATACCAGTTCACTAATAACAGTTTTTCTTCTACACTATACATACCTCAAAAATAGAGTAACTTATTTTGACATCCTATGTTGCAAAATAAAATACACGCTAAAATACATTGCTGTCATTTCATTATTACGTTACTCTAGCAACTAGTGTATGTATGTGCATGTTGCATTATAAAATATATTCACAGTATAATATTTAAAATAGGCATCAAGAAATTTTCAAATACATACAATAGTAGATTATATTACAAACATTTACCGTTAATATTTAATATAACACGACTCGTCACAACTTGCAACGAGATGCATATATAAATTTCCAAGATATTTTTCAGGCCAATGTGTATATAATAGGTTTTAAAAAATTAATTATTGCCTCATTGTATTTTTGAGATTACCATTGGCGCCACTGATAACCATTTGAACAACACTGTACACATTCGTGTCAACGTCCTCCCTTTTGTTGTATTAGACGACGTCATTACGCCAATGTCTAAACATACAGGTAATCTTGAACAAAAAAAAATACAGATAATAGATATTTTTCACGATAATAGATAGTTTTGTGACGTTTTGCAGTTTTCTTAATAAAAAATTAAATATTGATAATTTAGTGTTAGAGACGAGTCGAGTTGTACACGTTCGAAGACAGAATTCTTACAAGATATGCTTTAATTTTGTTTAGCTTAAAACGGACCGAGACTCCAGAAAAGCATTTTTCTGAAGTTTGGAATGAAATTATTACAAAATTATAAAATACAAGTGAAAATTAAATTGCGATGATTCACAATATCATATACATGAACAATAAAAAGCCATAAAACCCATAACCTAAGACATTGCAGGTGTTATATGATAATTATGATAACATAAGAATAAATTTAGAGTCCCTTTTATTTAAATATTTAAGTTTTCACTAGACTGTTTAATTGTTTTAAATTAGTTTAATACTATCGGTGATGAGCACCTGTGCAAAACTAAAGAGTTAAGTAGGAGTGTTTCAAAGTGGAAAGCTTCTCCTAAAAAGATAATACAGGCTGGAGCAAAAAGCATCATCTCATTTTCTTTCGTTGTAACTTTTGTTTAAAGTGAAAACTCATTTGTTTTTTTAACTGATTATGTTTTTTCTTACTTATAAATTTTGTTTCAATTAATTGTGGAAAATTATGTCCGACAAATGGCCGCTGCCTGCATTCATGCAAATTTGGGTTCCTTCGATTACAGTTTGCATACATGTCACGTTGTCAATTTCGGCTCGAACGTTGTTTTTTAACGCTTCCAAAGTGCGGAGTTTGTTCGCATGCACTAATGACTTCAAATATCCCCGAAGAAAGAAGTCCGGGACAATCAAATCAGGAGATTCGGCTGGCCAAGCCGAATCACTGAGCCACGAGATTATATGCGCTGGGAAGTCATCCTTCAAAATACGCATTGTAGAGCGTGCGTTCATGCAAATTTGGGTTCTTTTAATTACATTTTGCATAACTGTGCGCAGCATTTGTGGTGTCACGTTGTCAATGTCGGCTCGAGTGTTGTTTTTAAACTCCTTCAAGGTGCAGGGCTTGTTCGCGTACACCTACGACAAATATCCCCAGAGGAAGAATTCCGGGGTAGTCAAATCTGGAAATCTGGCTGGTCAAGCCAAATCATCGAAACGTGAGATAACACGTGCTGGGAAGGCATCCTTCAAAATACGCATTATGTCGCGTCCATTATGACAAGTGGTCCCATCTTGTTGGAACCACATGTCTTGCAAATACAGATCGTTAACTTCCGGTAAGAAAAATTCAGTCAGCATGGCTCTATAGCGGTCGCCGTTCACAGTAATAGCGTTATGCTTATTGACGTTGACGCTGAGATAAAAACGAGCTTCGTCGCTCATGATCAATTTTGATGGAAAATCACCCACGAAACGATCACCACAGTCATTTGGTAGCAACTGTTAGACCAACTGAATTTTGTATGGGGACATTTTTAAGTCCAATGTCAAAATGTGGCGCAGCGAACGCCGCGAAATGTGCAATTGTTGAGCAGATTTTCTTGTCCATGTTTCGTGCTCCTCTTGTCCCTTTGTTGTGCTCTCTTTAAATCGGGACGCCAGACGTCGAATTCTTTGCGCTGTGGGCGCTGCGCATTTGGGATATTTTCGTCGAAATTTACGTTGCGTTAACACCACTGACGAATTATTGGGCGTAAACATTTTCACAATTATCGCGCGTTCTTGAGGCATATCGAGATTCATTGTTATTCACTATAAATTTCGCACATCTCCATTTCACAAATGTCAATGACAATATACTGACAGCTTACCACTGTAAAGTGACCTCACATGGAGCTATATAAGGTTGTTACTAGTTCAATTGCGCATATTCTGCTTATTGACACAACCAGATTGATCCAGATAAATGTGCATCATCACAAAAGAACAGATGTGCGTTAAGAAGAAGTGTTTCCAATAAACTTTCGCATGCCATTATTCGACTTTAAAAATCACTTGGTTGCAAAGCAATCCGTTTGTAAGGATTGAACTAAAGATGTTCGTGAAAAATTCGACGTATAGAACGGTTGGATATTCCTACGGCACTGCATGTTTACAAACAGAGTGACTTGAATATCTCAAAATCGACGATCGAACTGCCTCCATATTTTCTAGTGTCAATAAGATTCGTTGTTGTCCTGAGAATTTTTTCGCAACACTCCCAGTTCTCCTAAAGCTCTCTACTCGCACCGCTACGTGGGAACGATTGTTCAATAGACACTCTATGTTTTCTACGGAGGGGCACGAGACAGAAACTTCCGCGACTGCAGCATTCGCCGAACTCATCCTCACTTTACTAAGAAGGAAGTTTCTCTTTACAATCTTCGATGGTGTCACATAGACAACGGTCAGAATATCAATTAGTTTGCAATCTGTTATCATATAATCTATCAAGTATATTCATTAATGTACATTCAAAATTTTTATCTGAGTTTAAATGAGACACGTTTGTTGTTAAAATTGAAAACAAAATAAGTATCTGACGGTAATTAAATACGTCGCTCTGAAAGATTTAATACCAACTGAAATTCTTATCAATAATGCTGAATTCACACGTGATTTTACGTCGATTCAAGATGATGTATGTTGCGGACGCAATGCAGTGCTGACTGTTCGTTATATCAAAGAGCGGCATTTAAAAAACATTGAAAAGATTAACAAACATGTCAGATACACACTATATTAACAGTTAGTACATATGAAACAGCTATCAGCAAGATAGGTACCGCACTTACTAATAATCAACCAAAAAGAGCTGAATGTTTCAAAGCATCTTTGCATCACTCCACAACTGTTGATGATATCCGAATCCATAACAATATACTCGAAACATCACAAGTTTGGAAAACCGAAATAGTATTTTCGGCTGAGAGGGTAACGATTACTTTCTTAATACACGTTTTGCTATAGTACTCAACTATCTTGACCAAAGAACAACCAACACAGGAGAGTATTATGCAGCATTACTAAACGAGTTAAACACTCGAACTGAAAAACAGAACGACGACAATTGGAAAAAAAATTTGTTTTATCACAATAATGCACCAGCTCATTTACAAGCACCTTATTCGCCGGACTTAGCCTTTAGTGATGTCTGATTGTTCCCCAATTTGAAAAAGAATGGTGGCTGGAAAAGTATTTGTGAGGAAACTTCAAAAATGATGCTAATTTTGAAGACCTCAATTAATCTCTTATACGCAGAGTATGTTAAAACAGGACTTTTAAAAATAAAAATAATTACTTTGGAAATAAATTCGTTTCCCTAGTCAGCTCGAGGACAATTCATTCGATCGTTCTATGAAAAACTTGAAAATCACATTTGATTTTCAACTTACATTCATTAAACACATTTACACTACATTCAATTCAATTTTATGCACGTTTGGCTCCATAATAAGGCTTGCACATAATTTCTCATTATATTTTCATATTTCTCGTTTATCTGTTCAAACATGCATCATTAATTTGATCGCCTATTTATAAGAATAACATAAGTCTATTAGAGCAGGTTCGAAGGCGTTTTATTTTAAATCCCTATATTTTAATGACCATTCTGAATATCCAACACGAAGTTTTTGCCATAAATTGCTGGGTTTCTGCAAAACTCAGTTTCAAAATTCGTTGAAACCACTAGATCTGAAGTTTTTAAAGAATTAAGTCAATAATGCACTGGACTTGCCTAAACTCTTGGAAAATATTAATTCTATTGGACCCCTAGCTCAATGTTAATCAAACATTTTCAATATTCTAAAACAAATGCAATGAAATGAATATGATACAATACAAAAATTGAATGGTGGCAATTTATTCCCTTTAATTTTCGAAATTAAACCCCTTTAAGCCACATGTAAGACAGACGTATTTGTATTTTTGAAATAATATAATACATGCACTCTCTTCTTATTATTATTACTACTTATAAAATATTTTATATAAATTTGTAGGATAATGAACATTCTTAAAGAATATTAAAGAGTACATATTTTGTTACAGTCATGCACTATGTTTACCTTATCAGCAAATATACGTATTGTAGTCGTTGCATTCATTTAAATTAACACTGTATATTACAATAATTACAATTAGGCTTAATCGAAAGTAAACTTTAGAACCAGTTCTATAGAATAAAAATGCCAAGAATATGCGCAATGAACAAGTAAATAAGTTTATATAAATAGTTATTTTATAAAGTAAAAAAAAAATCAAAGCGGAAAGATCATTTCGATACAACGCCAGGAAACTTTAAATTATAAAAGAAATCCCCAATATGTCAGCAATGACAGACCCAAAGAATGATATACGCCGATATTCCTTTGTTTCTCGCATGATATTGTTTACGTTACTGCCACGGCATTCTGAGGATTTCGACGGTTCTTTCTTTGGAAGTTATTCGGGAAACATTCGATTTTTTATCGCGTCGTTGACGAATTTGAACTTTTTATTTTTATTATATTTTTTTCTGTATTGTTCTTCCACGATGATCACCGTTCCACGAAAAAAGTTTGTTTCTGCTGTCAATTTCTTTTGAAAAGAAGTTGAAATGCTGACGGTTTTATATTTTTCTTTCTCTTTTACGAACAGTATATGCTTGAGAATAACAGAATGGATGTGCAGTGAAATTGGAAAAGTTTTTGAAATTTTCATTACCCATACTTAGAAAAAGACATTCATTTGATTTTATATATTTTTTGTAACATCTGTTTTAAAAGAATACAGGGCGTCACCGAAAAGAGTAAAATCAAATTATGTAAGTTTTTAATCAATTTATAAGGAATGTTCGAGACAAATAATTCAACTATTTTAATTCGAATTACTTCAGTCCTCAAATGAGCATGACTTTATCCGCGTAATTCCAAATGAAAATAAAAGTTAAATACATTTTTTTAAAGAATATATAATTCTAAACTAAATCCAATCGCACAAGAGAAAAGACTCCTCATGGTGAATCATCACATTGACAGAGGACTGAAACGCTGTACCACAAAAGAGATAGACGAAATTACCTTAGCACAATTTAATAAATGTACAACGTACAAGTACTTTTTTAGTTCTAATCAGTGTTCTATGTGAAACAATTGGTACATTGTTCTTTAATATTCCGTAAGATGCTTCATATTTCCAACTTAAGATACTTGACTATGAAACAACGAGCCGAGATGTAAATGTGTAACGAAAAAGATACTTTATGTTAAGGAAATTTTGAACGTGACACGTCTTGATAGGTTCATTAAGGCTCCTTGCATAATTGTGTCTTTGAAAATTTCAATTTTATTTCCTAAAGAATGCAATGCTTAAAACACTTTTGGAAAGAATGTCGTATTTCTCATGATGCACGGGCCTTTAACATCGCAATGCCCGATATATGTCGGTAATGGCCTAGACCATATGTAGGCAACCACCGGCCCGCTGTAAAATTTGATCCGGCCCGCGAGACATTATCGTATTATTTCATGTCTCATATCTATCGCTAAAAATTATGGACACTACTTTAAAATGCAGCCCGCGAACGTATTTGCACATTAAAGTTTGGCTCACAACATGTCAAAGGTTGCCCATATCTGGTCTAGACCATATGTGGGCAACAATCGGCCCGCTGTAAGATTTGATCCGGCCCGCGAGACATTTGTCGTATTATTTCATGTCTGATATCTATCGCTAAAAATTATGAAAACTACTTTAAAATGCACTACTATTAAAGATCCTTAGTGGATCAGCACCATGGCGTATTTTACACAAGGATTTAGCTCTGAAGGCATATAAGGTTCAAATAACACAAGAACTGAAGCCATTAGATCATTTAAAACGTCGTTCATTTGTCAATTTCATCAATGAACAACCAGCTGATTTTTCTCAAAAAATAATGTTTTCCGATGAGGCACATTTTGAATTTGGTGGCTATGTTAATAAACAAAATTGCCGTATCCTGGGGTGAGGAAAATCTACGAATTATTCATGAGAAACTTATGCATCCTAAACGAGTTACTGTTTGGTGTGCATTATGGTCAGGTGGTATAATTGGACCTTACTTCTTTGAAAATGCTGTTGGTGAAGCTGTAACTGCTAATGGTGATCGATATCGTCGGATGATAACCGAATTTTTGTGGCCTGAATTAATGAGTATTGATCTAGAGGATATGTGGTTTCAACAGGATGGCGCTACACCTCACTTTGCACACGAATCAATTGATTTACTGAGAGAAAAATTTCCCGTACGTGTAATCTCAAGAAACGGTGATATTAATTGGCCATCAAGATCATGTGATTTGACACCGTTATTTTCTTTGGCGTTATGTGAAAGGTCAAGTTTATAAAAACAATCCACAATCAATCCCTGCTTTGAAAGATGAAATTATTCGTGTCATTGGTGAGATAGAGCCTCAATTATGTCAAAATGTCATTGAAAATTTGAACAAAAGAGGACGCCTGTGGATCTGCAAGAGGAGGCCATTTGGCAAATATTATTTTTCGCATATAAATGGCATAACTGATACGTCAATTACCAATAAAAAGTTTTTGAAAGTGAATAAAAATTATGTGTTTTATTTATTCTTTAAAAAAACCACGAAATTTGAACTAGCCTTCAATAGATTTTTTTGTAGTGCTGAGATGCAACGGATCCTCAAAGTGTTATTCCATTATTGCACGTTCCAACAAACATATACATAACAATGTATTTCTATAATTTTGGAAAGAGACTCCCGTAGTTGCACTCCCAAGAAACAATAAACCTGTTGCGGTTATGAATTTGTGACGGATCAGTATTTTAAGTGATTATGGAGGTTTTGGAAAGTTTTTGATGAATAGCTGAGTAAACACATTAACAATTACCATATATGTCTATTCAATCAGGGTTTAGACCCGGATATAATTATATAACAGTCTTAACTAACATATTGATGATATTGTTATTGCTATAAATAGGGGTCTGGGTACTGTAATGGTTCGTTTTAATTTTTTCAGTATGTTTATAAGCAAAGTATATTTATGTGTGTGATCATAATTTTGGCCTATAAATACATAAAACAATCTATTATTTTTGGAAATTTACAGCATCACAGGCAACATTCATTCATACTTGCGATTTATGTAATATTAAAAACAATTTCAAGTAAATGTAATAAAACAGCAGGGAACAATTATTCAAAAAATTTAAGTTATTCACATCCAGACCTTATCTGAAGTCATTAAGCAAGAACTCGTCATAAAAATGCTCGTACTCGTTCTAGGTAAGACACTTAAAAGGCATTTTAAACTCATTTAAAAGCGTACAGCCAAAAATAAAATTATCATCCCGTTCGCTTTGTTTACACTAAGAGTTTATTGACATTGGGTGTTACTATAGTATGATAAGCATCTTAAAGCAAAATATAAACTCGTTTTTTCTCCGTGTTAATGTTCTTCAAAGGAAATTTTAATAATAATATAAATTTATAGGCACCACCATAAAACAAAGATGTCACAAGTTCAGTGAGTGTTACGTGGTTAACGAGTGTTTCTTTTTCGTATGTTCGTATATGTGCGTCAGTTTTTTTGTTGAACACATTTGTTTATGTCCTAATTAACTTACTTCCGGTCTGTATGAATGTAATTTAGACGAGTGCTTATCATAACAATAACACATGTTATTTCAATATAATTTTCGGAGCACTGGATAGGAATTGTTTCATCAAAGAACATACAAAGGGTACTAGGAAAGTTTTGCAATACAGCTTTGTTTATTTAATTTTTTCAAAGTAATTTCCTCCACACTCAATACACCTCTCCATCCTCCGAAACCAATCTTTAAACCAGTTCTGCCAAGTTCCACTACGGAGTGAAGCACACTCGTCCCAAGCCCGCAGAAAGTCCTCATCACTGGAAAACCGCCTCACTTTTAGCTTCATTTTCACAAGCGGGAACAGTGCAAAGTCGCAGGGAGCAAGATCTGGACTGTAGGGAGGGTGCTCGAGAAGTTTCAATCCTGTTGTGGTTAAATATTCGGTGCAGGCTTTTGCGCGGTGAGCTGGAGCATTATCGTGATGGAGGAACCAGGTGTCCATTCTTGACTTTGGCCGCAGATTCTTCATAGATCCAATGACTTTAGGCAGGCACTATTCAGTATACCACTTAGCTGTGACTGTCTTCTGTGTGCCCAAAACGACGCGTTCCACAATTCCACTTGATTTGACAAATACAGATATCATTTTTTTCTTTACAGATTAGGATTTTCTCACAACTATGAGTATGTCCTCATCATCAAAGACCCAAACTTTGTTTTGAGCTTTGGTCGACACATCGTAATAATACACCCAAGTCTCGTCACCTATCACGATGTTGTTCACATACCGAGATTGTCCCTTATTAAGCATTTTTAGCATTTCCCGGCACCAAGTCACACGTCGTGTCATTTGCTCTCCAGTCAGTCGATGCGGCACCCAGAGAGAATAAAGTTTATTCACGTGCAAATAATCATGCAGACTCGAACGAATTGCTAGTGCATTTAGATCTGAAGTACCCTCTATCTGTTGGTAGATCACCGCCTGTCCTCGCCAAGCATTTTCCTCACAGTAGTAACGTTTTCCTCCGTAACTGACGTTCGTGGCCTTCCCGGCCTCTCAGCATCCTCCACAGTTCAATTTCCCCTTTGGAATTCTCTATACCACTTGAATATCGTTGTGCGATGTGGACAAACATCACCTAGTGCAAGAATCATTTCTTCGAAGCACTGGTCTATGTTTAAACCACGCACGAAATTATAACGCAAAACTGCCCTTATTTCATTTCATGACCACGATGCCATGGTAAGCACTTTACACTCTCACTGCTAATGAATAACTGAGCACATCGACATGGCGCGGCGGCTACTATGCACGTATGAACATGTCTCAACATACAGCAACAAGCAGCTTCCTAGGAGTCATTGTTGCGTCATATTGCAAAACTTTCCTAGTACCCTTTGTAGGATGAATCTTTCCTCTACTTTCAGATACTTACTTGAACGCAACACTTAAAAGGTATTGCTACAATTGTTATTGAATGTATTATTCGTAGTTTAAATATTTGTTATAACATGAAGAGAAAAATAAAAATACAGATTTTTTAAGAATATGAAATTGAACACAGACAGCATTAATGGAAAAAATATCTAATAATCACTATGGCAATTAGCCAATTATCAAGACAAATTTAAAGAGGTGACTGTGATGGATACGATGCATTCCAGCCGCCGTTAGTATAAACTATTGCTTTCTAGCATTTTTTGCAACAATACTTCATTCTTCCCAATCCATGCTAAAAGACCATAAGATTTGGTGGTCTTTTAATCTGATACAGTAGAATGAAAGTGAGTAAAAATGAGATGTTAATGAAATATTTAACTAGAAAGTTTTAAAGTAAAAAATTCTGTGTATATGACGAAGATTGATCTGAAATTTTCGTAAAAACGTTAAAATTTACTTTATACTTTATCAATTATTCTGAGTTGTCAAAATTTCCCGTCATTGAGGGCAATTATAAGATTATTAAAGCTCAAAATGAGGCACGGTAACCTCTACACGTTTTATATGGATTAGTGATTTCGATTTTGTATAACGAAATGAGTTTGAAAAAATGATGTGCAAGATGCGTATCACGTTTGTTAATTGTGAATAGAAACGATAATATATTTCAGCCTTCAATTTAACGAAGTTAAAACATGATCCGAAAGACTTTTGGTGGCGAATGATAATGGTTAATGAAACCTGGATATACCACTAAACACCCAAAATGAACAGCAATCGAAACAATGGACTCGGTGTGATACAAGGGCTCCAAAGAAGACACAGACCATATACTCGGCCGGAAAGGTTATGGCTACTGTCTTTTGGGACTCCAGTCAGATTTTTCCCCTCGATAATCTTCAAAAAAGTAAGACGATAACAGGCGAATACTATGCATCTCTTTTAGATCAATTTACTTATTGCTTATTGAAATCATGCGAAGAGAGGAGCTGCCTACAGTGAGACTCTTCAACAACTTCGCACCATACAACACAAAAGGTGTGGAAAGTTGTTTGTTGCTATCGTGGTGATTCACAACGCTGAGGGCTGTAGCAACAAGGCAAGAATTGCAGCCCTTCAAGTGGGCGTTTTTTGAGTATCCCCGCCCTTTATAGTTATAAAGTAGTTATAGAGTTGGCACCAAGTGATTTTCATCAAAAAGCTTATGTTCTCTTGTCTACTAATTACTAGAGGGACAATGGGCGATGCACTAAAGTTTGCGCTTGATAGTACATAAACAAAATAAAATAAATAGCAAGTTTTAATTTACGAAACCTTATGAAACACTTACTCTTTTAAATAGGGTGTTTATTACTAATAAACTTATTTATTTCGTCAAACAATGGTCATTTTTTCGACCTACGTAATTGCAACACAATTATAAGCAGCTCACGAAACTCAAACACAATAATCAATGACAAAATATATAGTGAGAGCTATTGTCGATGTCTTTATTGCACCCCACTTTACACCCGGTCGCACGTCTTATAAATGCCGCGCAATTTTGCCCTATCTACTAATTACTAATCCGCGCAAGTGGCTAAAACATTCATTTGAAGTCCACTCGGATAACATAGGAGGGTCGCTTCGAAATGTTAATTAAACACTGTATTCACAGCAGTGCACGTACGTATACGCCCAGAGTGGCAATCAGTAAAATAAGAAAAATTATTAAATGAAAAGGAATCATCATTACATTCGTAGAAAAAAATGTTCCCATAGTCTTATGACCGGGCCACAGACGCATAAATAAATAATAAAATATTAATAAAATTCAATTACTCCTTCTTGCATGTAGGTTTACTTTAATTACAGCTAAACCTTCTGCATTTTCTAATCTTTCCCGTTATCGTATTTATATGCTTATGAATTTATCGACAAAAATGCCGAGTTTAATACGATTGATCTTTGAATAAAATTATAGTCGACTGATAATTCAATGATAAGTTACCGGCTTATAACAACGACCTACTGCCCGAGGTTTTTTATAGTTTCCCTTGTTTAAATAAGTGCTGACAATCAAAAATCTTTGTCGCACCAAAAGTACGAGCGTAGTAATAAATCATGGCAATGATCTTCATAACTGATGATAAGTTATTGAAAAAAAACACTGTTAGTGTTGAAAACTACAGTATATCGTTGGTATAGTGAATTCAAACTTGGACGGCGTTCTTTGGACGATGAATTTCGTGAAAGTCGTCCCACAAATGTTGTTGTGTCGGAAAACATTGATGTAGTGTCTCAATTGATAATGCAAGACCGTCATGTGACATACCGTGAAATCGAGGAATCTCTAGGTATTAGCAACACCAGCGTGCATAAGATCCTGCATAAATATTTAGCCATTAAGAACCTATGTTCACGTTGGGTAACACATAATTTGACAACAGCTAAAAAAAGGACTCGCGTCGATTGGTGCCAAGAAATGCATAAAAATACAATGGCGGTGCTTCAAAGAACATTTATAAAGTCGCCACAGGTGGTGAATCTTCGATCTATACGTATGAGCTCGATAGTAAACAGCAGTCGACTGTGTGGGTATTCCAAGATGAGCCAAAACCAACAAAAGTTGTTTGCGCTCAAAGCACATCAAAACAATGATCGCCTGTTTTTTCGGAAAAACGGGTCGCGTTGCAACCGTGCCTTTAGAGAGTTGTAGAACCGTCAATTCCGAATAGTACATTTGTTTGCCAATAATTTTTTAAGAAATAAGGATAACAAACCGAAGACGACATGTTATTCTCCACCATGACAATGCGAGTACTCACAGGTCGGTTCAAACAATTGAATATTTGATCAGGCAAAACATTGAATTGATGAGCCATAAGCCGTACAGCCCTAATCTAACCATGTGATTTCTTTTTGTTGCCATACGTGCAGAATAAACTTCGTGATTAACGGTTTTCTACGTCGGAAGAGGCAGTTGAGGCATTCAAAACTCATATTTTGGAGATACCGCGTTCGCAGTGGCAGCAATGCTTTTCGGGTTGGTTTAAACGAATGCAAAAATGCAAGGAGAATATTTTGCAAGGCAACTATTTTCTATAATAAAAAAATTTTTATTTGTTTTCTATTCCCGAAATATGAACAGCTACCTTCGTATATGTATATAGCTACACTATATTACGTAATATTTTATTAGCGTAAGGTAATAATTTCTGCTTCTAGTATTGTTAATAGACTACAGGTCTCGTAGGACCACGACGTAAAAACGAAATGTTTTAGAAATAGTACATCATAACATAGGTACGTACACGAAACAGGAAATGATACAACACATATTGAAAACAAGAGTCTGGATAGGGAAAATAACTTAATTTGAAAGCACGTAACCACACAGAATCTTAAATATCTAAGGAAAATTCAATTTCATTGTTCACGATTCAGACTATCTCTGAATATAAAATATATTAGCCTTAAAATTTATGAACTCGTTGTGCCTATAAAAATAAATTTATTTGTTTCACTTTCGATATTCAATTTCCATTTTCCTAATAACTCTTCCTCTTGTATCCCAAGATATAGAGGTTCTATTTTTAATTGAAAACAATGTGAAGCTATTTTAAGGCTATTATTTTTTAAAGACGTCATTTGTTTTACAAGAATAATACTTAATTACTCCATAAAAGCTTATAATCCATCAGTACGTCAAATTCTAAACGATTTATAAATGTTACTGCAAAGACTTGCAATTTAGGCATTTGTCTCTATCACTCGCAATGAGTATATTTCGGATCACGAAGCGATATTATAATCCAATTAGGACTAGCAGAAACGCAATACGAATATTAAAATTATTAACAGACAATGATAGAAACACTTTCTTAGCTTTTGTTTGAAATTATGACAAATAAATATTTATACATCTAACACTATGATAACCCTGAGTTCAGGCAATCAATAACTTAAACGATTAAATATTTTAAATAGCTTTTCTTTTGCCAAGGCCCCATTTGCGTCTATGTAGAGATAATAGAAAATAAGATAATATTTATACACTCGCAGCGCTCATGACTTGAAAACTGTTATTTAATAGTTCCATTATAACTTTCAACGCATAAACACATAAAAATAAACTGGAAAGTGAGGCTTTCGTATATTAAAAAAAAAATGATGAATTAGATTCAATAGGAAGAAAATTCATTGTTTAACCTCAATACATGGACTTTTCAAAATTTTCATTCTTGGCATAATCTCATAAAACGTAAATACATTTAATGTATCAATAACATGCTAGCTGCTTCTGGGCTTCTGAGCTAGAACCGCGTCACTTGTATATCCACCGGCGCTTCGTACCCATTTATATGGGACATCTTCAGAGCCACTGCACTGTAACTGTTTCAGTGCAGTAGTTCAGTCTGAAACTGTTTTAGTGCAGATATACAAGTGACGCGGTTCGAGCCCGGAAGCCCAGAAGCAAATAGCATGGACCACGACCGCGGAAGTCTACGTACCAGAGTATCAATAAAAATTGATTCGATATCTTTAGAAAAAAAAATGGATTCTTATTCTGCTAGTCAATTACTCACAACAGTTACATCTTCAATATCTGAAGAACGAGGTCCCTGTGAATATTCCTACAGTTGAAAGAATATAGAAAAATCGCTGGGGAAACAAGTATATACATATGTGTATAAACCTCAAAATGGAACAAATGACATCATAACTTAAGCTTCGAAAGATTGAATAATAACAAGCCACTTCTGTGAGTTTATGGATTCAAAAATTTTATTTATTAATGCTTTTTTTTTATTCAGTACTATTCCTGGATAGTCTCTTGAGTTCTTCTTGAGTTGCCATTCCAAATTGCTTGAGTTTACTTCCATGTGTGTTTTCGGTTAATCCTTTTTTTTCCGATATTGCAGATGAGGGCTTGCATAGTGATGTTTTTCCATTTGCGTATTTTACATAGTTTTCGTTATTTTCTCATTTGAATATACAATAAGTCTTAATCACATTTCGAGGCCAAAAGTGTAATGAAACTTTTACAAACTGGGGCGTCGCCCTGGAGAAACAAAACGCCTAGGTGCAACATTTACTGTCTTGTTGTCTTCGCGAATCTTCGTAAGTACGAGTTGTGCCAATTAAATAACGAGACTGGCGTGAGAAATGTTATTTATGACAAATAAATTTATATTTAACTTTTATCTCCTTCAACATACTCTCCTCCAGTACCTATACACCGCTGTATACGTGTCCTCTATTGTTCAAAACAATACTGTAGTTCATCAGTTGTCAGCTTCTTCACTCTATCGTTTTTGCTTTTACATAGTTGAATTTGATGGAGCCTGTGGTTGATTGACTTGATCAATAAGGTTGATATATAACCCCTTTCCACAATTAACTATTTGTAAATTCTGTATACGCATTTCGACAACCAAGTTGTCATCATCAGCAGATAATTTCAAAGTGTCGCACCTTGTAAAACACGGCGAAGAAATTGTACGAAAAATACACTCCGTACGCGATCCGCACCGTTGCAAACCAAGATGTACACTGAGTGTACATCTTGGTTTGCAACGGTGCGGATCGCGTACGGAGTGTATTTTTCGTACAATTTCTTCGCCGTGTTTTACAAGGTGCGACACTTTGAAATTATCTGCTGATGATGACAACTTGGTTGTCGAAATGCGTATACAGAATTTACAAATAGTTAATTGTGGAAAGGGGTTATATATCAACCTTATTGATCAAGTTGCTTTTACATGTTCAATAGACTGAAAATGTGTTCCTTGGCACTTTTCGCTTTTCGGAACAGGTAAAAATCACATGGTGCGAGATCTAGCGAATACAGAGAATGATCAAGCACTGCAATGCGCTTGTCAGCTACTTCACAGATGAGGTTTTTTGGCACTATTTATGCTCAAACTTTTGTCATATTTAATTCATCATTGTTAATGTTTACCATATTGCCAATCATTCGAATGTTCAGATGTCGGTCTTTCCGCACAATTTTATTAAGTTTCTGAACGTTCTCTTCAGTTCTTGTAATTACAGATCGACCAGGATATTCATCATCTTCGACCTCTTCCCGACTTTCAGAAAACCATTTGTGCCATTCAAAAACTCGCACAGTGACATAATATTATCACCAAACACCTCCGTTAACATTTGTAAACCTTCTGTTGGCGATTTTTTTAATTTGACAAGGAATTTCCGGTTAATTCGCTGCTCGATTTTTATGTCAACCATTATCACGGCACTACTAAGTAACCATTTGTACACATTTCGTTAATCACGGCTCTACTAAGTAACAGTGCTCTCTACAATTAAAACTCTAAATTAAACTAAAACAGACAGAAAGACGAAACTACGGGTTGTTGCTTGGGAAGTATGAAGGTCAATGATATTCCAATTACAGCCGCGCCTGATGCGGTTGCGCGATAGAAAAAGCGCAGTCTCGTTATTTCAATGCACCTCGTATAAATGTTAATCTAGGTTTCATCCACTACAAATTATTCCAAAGTGTCCCTTTTATTTAGTCGTTAACATGCAAAATATCTAGCGAGTACAGACTTTTACGATCCAATTTGTGATGTAAAATTTGTTCACTACTACTTATTGATTATTTATTTCTTCAAGAGAGGTGCCAATATACAGTGCGTACGTGCAACAAATAAACTAAACTAAAATGCATGTAATCAAAAAGTAAAGTTGTGAATATTTTAAATGCTTGACGAAACAAATCTGCCGATTTATCAAAAATACAAATATAATTATCATCTCGTGTTCTCGTTTTTTTTAAATAATTTAAAGCATATCTTTATACGGCGTAAACATACTGATAATGCGAATTTACAAAAACGTAGTGTCATAGATTACAATTACATGCAAATAAACGTACACCACAGACGATACACAAATATTATCTGATTTTTTGCTTAATAATCTACTTATCTAGCGCGACGATCTTTGAATTACAGACAAAAAAAACTATGTATATACAAGGAGTATTCAAAAATAAATCAAAATTTGGTTCGTGCACAGAATGAAGTTTATACTCTACTCCCAGCGACAGAAAACGGTCTGTCTATTTTTACACAAATTTACAATATATAGTCGATTACTATTAAAAGATGTCATCTCCTTACTTATTTACTTATACATAACGTAAGAAATTGTAAACACCGGTTCTTTCGTCTTCTATTAATTTTCTATTAACATTTATTTTGAGACCTTGTGAATACATTTGCTTCATTTAGTTTGGTTTGACTTGTCTTTTACTATTTTGAGATATGCTAGTTTATATCATGATTTCGTAGACAACTTACCGAATTGCTTTCTTTTTTGTAATATTTTTTAATATAGTATTATTAACATATTGTATATTATTTACTTTTATTTATGTATAGTTCGGTACTACTTTTATTGTAATACAATTGTGTTGTCCTTCAAATGGATCTTTACGAGATCACTGTCGATTTTCTAAATTTTTTTTATAATAACATACGATTTGTGTTTTTTTCTAATTCCTCGGCAACGAGAACGCTCGGTCGACGTGAAGGATGTTTTCTTGAGCTAATTTCGCTACTCTGTCCACGGTAAGATGGGAAACACATTCTCTCCTTGCTATTTTCCGATAAGAAAAGTTTCCAGTTTTCAAAAAAGTCTTTGCGGTCTTTTTCATTTGAAATGTCTTTACGTTTTCTCATTGTTCAAAATGTAACATTGTACACGCAACCATTCACGAAAAATTTTAAAACGTAAGATAATTAAATATTTAACGAATATTTGGAACTGTTAAAAACATTCAGTTAACACTTTCAACAATAAACCCAAAGTAACACAAAGCAATACCCCTTCACATTACCCGTAAATCTCCCTACTATTAATAAAGGATACCTGATGATGGTTAGGATAATAAGAATTTTTACTTTTATTTAGGTATAGTTCGCTACTATTTTTATTGTAATACAATCGTAGTGCCCTTCAAATGGATTTCATCTGTTGATTTACTATTATTGTTATTCCCATTTCCATTAAAAAAACTTACAAGAAAATGTGTCAAAGGGTATAAATTATTTTTATTGAATACAAATCTAAATACATTAAAAAATAAGTAATGTATTATCTTCTTACCAGTAATACAGTAAGGATCTAAAATTCAATGAATTATACAATAATATATTGCTCTATTTAGTTAAAAAATATCATAACTTTTATTTATATTTAAGTTCGCCACACTTGATTCATTTTAATGCGTAATGTTAATAGTAATTCACTGGAGCAAGAAACAAGAAAACATAAAAATCATATTAATTTATATGAAACAGAAAGAAACATAACTACTGCATGCTAATATTATTATTAATCAAAATAAATAAACTATTATAAATTTTGATTATTAGATACTCTGGAAACCTCTTAAAGGTTATTATGTTCTAATGCAGGGGTTCCTAAAGTATGCGCCGCGCAGGCGCCGCAAAAAGTCTCCAGGGGCGCCGCGACAGTCTCGCCAAAACGAAAAAAATGAAAAATATAATTTTATAAAAATGAATTTGTTAAAATAAATATTATTCATTTTGTATATTGAATTTTAGATTTAATAATAAAATAAACAAACCCATCCGTCTCATTAGGGCAGAAAACGTTTTTGAAACTCCTATTACTTGTACCCAATTACGTTTGAAATGATTTTCTGTATTGTATTAATTAGTTAGTATTTCTCTTCTCAAAATAAACGTGATTTTCTTTATTTATCGATTTATTTACGTTTTCCTTCTCCTCCTTATTACAATTACTAAAAAAAACAAATTTACTAACTATTCACAAAGTATTTAAACAAAATTAAGGGCTTATAAAAAACTAAAAGTTAAATTTAGATATCATAGCATAGAATTTATTTAAATTTACGATGGCTTTAAAAAATTTGGGAACCTATGTTCTAATGCATTACCCAACAGATGTATATAAGAGCTGGAATCATGCTTCAATCACCATTAATGATACTGATTCTGATACGTTAATATCGTCGTAATCTGTATTAATTAAGATATTTGATCAGATATATTTATTTCATATTACCCGTAAATCCCTCAACTATTAATAAGGGATACCTGGTGATGGTTAGAATAATAAGAATTTTATATCTTGTGCTGCGGATTATCGACAACACAACAATAAAGAAAATATTAGAATAGCAATCAGATATTTTCTTTATTTAATATACAATTTTTAAAATATATATATACTACTGTGGGCAAAAAATAGTAAGACTTTTTAATTTAAATTTCGGGCGAAAACCCGTTCGTCGAAA